>BJBW01004840.1:11598-180435 GCA_004320125.1 Scolopax mira
GTTGCCCAGGGAGGTAGTTGAGGCCCCTTCCCTGGAGATGTTCAAGGTGAGGCTCGACGAGGTTCTGGGCAACCTTGTCTAGTTGGGGGTGTCCCTGCTGCCTGTGGGGAGGCTGGCTAGATGACCTTTGGAGGTCCCTTCCAGCCTGGACCATTCTATGATTCTATGATTCTATGACTGAAATTAGTAACTTAGTTCCCCTCATCTATAGGGGAAACAATACCTACCCAGCTCAAAAGATTGTCTCTCTTTAATGTCTTTATGTTCAGATGTGTTGGACTATGGTTGGACTTGATGATCTTGAGGGGCTTTTCCAACCTAAATGATTCTACTGAGGGTAGAATCAGCTCCAAGCATTTCTAGGTAGCGGTATAACCTACCTCCTATTATTCAATGTTGTTCTGATTTCCCTAGCAGATGGGGAAAAAGACAGAAACTGGATGATTTGCTACATTTATGGGGAGCTTACAAAGTATGTGTTGTTTCAGTTACAGTTGATGTGAACTCAGATTTATTTCCTCTGACCAATCTATTTCTAGGAAATAATCCAAGAAATTCTAAAAAGTAATATTCAGTTTTGCCTACTCCTTCAACTCACATAATTTTTGAGGAGCTCAATTCAGAGATTTTTCCCAAGTCATCTGCTCTTTGTATTTAGGACAAAAGAGAATACTAGATTCTGTTGCTAGTCTGAATAATTTTAACTCTAGGTATTTAAAAGTTAGAAAAACTACACGAGCTTAAAAACAAATGTTGAATTTACAGAACAGATTTAATTGTAGCACTTGATTTAAAATAAAAAGATTGATAGAAAAATTGTGTGATTTTTCTCTCTACATTTGCAACAATCTTCTGGACTTAATCCAGTGACAGTTCATAAATATAGGTTAAGCAAAGTATACCCTCACCTATTAGCCATGGAAACCAGTATTTGGACATTCTTCCATCTATCTGCATATCCCAGGGATGCACAAAGAGGCAGCAATTTAATTTTTCAGCAGCCTGCAGCAAAAAGAAAAAATCTTTTTAGTTATCACACTGAACCATACTAATCATACCTAATCATACCGATTATCATACCAAATGCATAATTATATTAATCATATCAATCGTACCAAAATGCATCTTAATTCTTAGCCATGCTTTAAAGATTACCTGTGAAATTGTACTGAGCATTAGTAGTAGTAATGAAAATAGGCCCAGAAGTAAGAACTATAAGCGATAGTTGGTTATATTTACTCCTCTGGGCCATATCCTGATGTCCTCACTCAGTTTTAAGTTTTTTTGAGACTACATGATTAGAAACACTGATGATAATACCTTTTTAGCAAGCCAAGAGTTCCTCAGATTAATGTGGTACAAAATGCCTTTTTAGCTGTGTTTGTCAGCCATCCTGCAGTATAAAACTCAATTCAAACTAGCATTCTTTTGGTTTCATTACACATATATTCAGGAATTTTCATTGCTGTTGCACTACATTTGTCCCCTTTGGCCCTCTGCCTGAGTTAAAAAACCATTCCTGAAATCTAGCCGTATTATGATCAATAATCCATCTCCACTCAAGTATATTAATTTTTCACAAACTACTGACATCTTTGGAAAGTAAAATGGGAGAATAATATAGGATGCTGATTATGACTGAGTAATTTAACTATGTGCTTAAATTTAAATCTATAGTCATCAGAGTCATTCATATGCTTAACCAGGATGTAACAGCTTCGTTTTGTCAGATGTATTTCTGGACCTCCTCTTGTTGCTAAGGAGATTATCACACATTTGAAAAATTTGGGTTTATTTATCCATACATGCATAAATAAAGCTGCAGCTTTTGGATTGTAGGGACTAATTGCTATCTACATTTGTAAACTAAAAATAGTAACTCAATAACTGGCTTGGTAGATTGATAAAGTTCATTATCAAATATGGCTTAATTTCACAATCTTTATTATCCAGGCATGTTTCTAAAATTGATAGAGGTTACTTCCTACATGTGTTAAATATAAACTGAAGAATATAGAGTATGAGAGAGAGATCCCAGTATGACGATGAAGGGAGTGGAGCACCTCTCCTATAAGAACATGCTGAGAGAGCTGGGATTGTTTGGCCCTGAGAAGAGAAGGTTCAGTGGTGAACTCATCAATGTATACCAATACCTGAAAGAAGGGTGTAAAGAAGGTGGAGCCAGGCTCCTTGGTAACAGGTCCTTCCTGTAACAGGACCAGAAGCAATGGGCACGGACAGAAACACAGGAGGTTCTCTCTGAACATCAGGAAACACTTTATTACTGTGAGGGTGATTGAGTACTGGCACAGGTTGCCCAGAGAGGTTGTGGAATTTCCATCCTTGGAGACAGTCAAAAACCATCTGGGCATGGTCTGGAGCACCTGAGCACTCTAGGTGGCCCTGCTTAAGCAAGGCGTTGGACCAGACGACCTCCAGAGTCCAACCTCAGCCATGCTGTGATTCTCTGAATGTGCGCATCTCCAAGAGTGAAAGCTGATAACTGACTGTATTTTACCACAAAAAACAAGTGGTCCAGATGCTGCACTAACAGAATTCGTGAATAAATTTGTCATTCTGAAAAATAACCTCTATAAATCAATTTCAAGCTGACAGCTATAATAGCCTGAAACAGAAACAGAATGTACAATAATTAAACCCCGTAATTTAGACAAATTACCATCCTCATCTGGACCTCGGGTTATTTAAGTAATGCAATCAAATTAATTTTACAATCAATGCATTCAGTTTGGAACTTTTGGTGCCTTTTACATAATTTTGTATGGTTCCTTAGCTCTATCAGAATCTCTGAAAATCTCAGGGAATTGTATCAATTATCTCAATAGGACTGGATACAGTAACTTGATCCCAAAAGCAAACAATGAAGAAATGCTTTATTTGATACTTCACTTACCCTCACAAACCAAGAAGGCAACTATACTGTGACAACTTGTATCATAAAAAAAATTAGTTATTCATTATTATACAGTATGTTTCAGAATGTTTTCTATTGTACTATTGTCATTATATCCTATATAATTATAATGTATAATGAATTATCATATATAATTAAAGGTTTGATCACTAAGGAGATTAGAAGGCTTAATTGTTTTAATGTACCTATAATTTTAGTTGATGACTGAGTATGTACCAAGATATTTTTAATCAGAATTCCATCATAGAATTTCCCCAAATAAGGAGAGAAACATTTACTCACGGCATAAATATCATACAGCTCTGGTGCATTCAGGTCCCATTCATTGACATGAGATCCTATTTGTACTCCAGGAAATCCAAGTTCATTCACACAGCGATGCATTTCCTTCACGGCCAGGTCTGGAGCTTGCAAAGGTAACGTTCCCAAGCCAACAAACCTCTTGGGGTACTTTTGTACTGTAGCAGCTAAGTCATTATTTAATATCTGGGCTAGATCTAAAGTATCCTGAGGTTTGGCCTGGTAAGATATTAAGCAGAATAGTACATTAAAATATAGTTCTCAAATGTTACCACCTTTGGAAGATATTGAATAAATGTCACAGCAAACAATTTAGAGAGAAAGTTTGAACCTAAAATTTACTTTACAGTTCTGAATGGCTCAAGGCTAAATTCTGCCTCATTTTAAAACCTATGGGTGCAGTTCTGCTTCTTATCTTGAACATTTTATCAACTGCTGTTGCCTTTACCACTCAGGATGAGTGTAATAAAGCCCAACTTGCTGAATCACTTAAGTACCTGATCTTTTGTGTAAACCAGCCCTCTTCTTTTGTTTATCCCAATGCAAAAACCTCAGCATATAATTTTTAAACATAGCAATGAATATTTACTCTCCTATTATTGAAGCTGAAGAGATAATACCAAGAAATGTGAGATGCTGAAGCATGAGAATTCTAGAGAGAAAACTTGAGCAAACCTCTCTAACATTTAGAAGGAGATAACAGTCATAATTCTAATAGGAAACTTCAATATCCATACAACATTTCCTTTTTTTCCCTAATACATATTAAATGGAAAACATCCCCATAAATACCAGATTAAAATTATAAAGCTATGTCACCTGACAAGAAATTCTGAAGATCAGTGGTACTACTTATATGTAGTAGTATATAACGGGCTTAACACACTGATTTTTAATGTAGCATTTCTGTTTCCATACAACAATTTGACTTGTACACATAGCTAAATAGTCAAATGGAGAATGTATTTAAAATAGCATTTTGCTATGATTTATCTTCTCAGACTACTTTTATTTCTTTGATGTATTCAAAACTACCATGCAGGGAACATATTCATTTAAATTTGCTACTGAATTTTAAGACTCAAAGCATTCTAGGTCAATGAGTCCCATACCACACTTAAAAGAAAGTGGGACAAGACCACAAATATATATTTCACTTCTTTTTTTTTTTTATGAGGAAATACTGACTGATGTCTAGCTTCCATAGAATCTGTACACATATGTCTACGTTAACCATGGATTCACGCTATGTACATTTTCTCTCTCTGTTTCCAGCTCCCCCCATAAGGTCCCCAGAAGAAATTCTCTTGTCTCATTCTTTCTTACGGAGTGGAGTTTTGCCAGGACACCCACCCTGCTGGCTCCTCTGACACCTGGACTATGTTTTTGTGCTTTGTTTTTCACAACAAAACAGTTCCCCATTTATTTCAGTGCTCTACTGACTACTTCAATCGCATAATTTACAGGAGGATGCTTTTATTTTTTAAACATTTTAAGCATTAATATGAATTAGAAAATATGCTAGTAGGAACCTACCCAGTAGCTGAACATAACAGGGACTGTGGAAAGGACTTGGACTGTGACTCCTGGGTAAGAAAAAGCAGTTATTAATCTTGCTTCTTTTTGTAGTAAAATTTTAAAAATTAAGATTTTGGTTTGAAAGGCAGAAGGTAAAAGTTGTAATGGTAAGAAAGACTGATTTAACATTGATATGGATGGAATCTTCTTTTTTACTAACTGAGGATCATGGTAATAAATCCTGTAGTGCATCTGTTTATTAGAATTGGAATATTTCTGCTAAGTAAGAAGAAAATTAACACTTTCTTACTCATAGTAGATTATTTTGTGAAACTAAGTATTTAGGTTTTAGAAGTATTTAGTATGCATGTGTACAATTAATTGAAATAGCAATTTAATGTTACTCTCACATAAATGAATGTGACATTAAACCAAAAGAATACAGTATCTTAAGTTTACTTATGTTTATCATACATATTTAAGCATTGTATCTGGTTTAAATCCATTTTTATACTTCTGAGCAAATTTAACATGAACCTTAGGGGAAGATTTCCAAGCTGAACATTCCTAGATACTAGCTTTAGAAAGAAGAAGAATCAGCACAGAAAAATCTCCACTTTGTACCCTCTTCAGAGAATTTTACAAGGAGAAGATAGTAAGAAAAAACAGTTAGGATTAACTGAAGCATTTTCTCCAACAAAATTGTAATGATCTGTGTCACAGAATTGTGATGTTCATTACCTTTACAGCTTGCTTTATGGAATTATGTTGATAGCTTGTTGTATTGAGTGGGTCAAGACACAGGCTTGTTATACCAAATAGACATAGGACATATGACTATGAGAACTAGTTTAGTCTCTTTGGTACAGTAGCTACCATTTCTTATTACTGGCAAGACTTCTTGGGCATTGCACAAACTTTTAGTGTAAGTTATCTCTCTGAGTTCATAATTTTCTTCACAATATGGATCTATGTTTTGGGAAGCGGGGGGACACATTTGGAATTATGGTGACTTGTTTTTCCAAAAAACCTTTATGCATGGTGGATCCCTGCTTCCCTGGAGATGGCTACAGCTTTGTAAACCGAAAAAGAGTAAATGTGCCCCATAGTCTTTATCATTAGAAGACCACTAAGAATGAAAAACACTTAATATTTTTTTTTTACACTTAATTGGCTGATGCCTTTATCTCTGGAGTGCTGTAATAAAAGGGGACATTTTTATGGCACAAGTCACCAGATGGTGCTGTAACACACTCTTTTAGATTTTTATTTTTTTTAACCAAGTGAGCAATGTTTAGTTTGTAGAGAAATGTTCTGCTGTTGCACATTGCTTTATGACACATTTTCTTTTCTGAAGAGCTGTTGCAAAAATTTGACAGAATTGTTCCTGTGTCTTCCTTTTGTCTACAGCAAATAGATGGAGCAGAATTGCTTTATAGAAACTTGCCATTAGTGCTGGGGGAAATATCTCAAAGCGAAAGATGCCCAAAGGCTATTTATCATCCACACTGTGGATGAACAATGTGGAAATCCCCCAAATCCCTGAGCTAACTCAGGGAATGGTTACAGTCTAGTCAAGGAAGCATATTTCAGAGAAGTTGCAAAGACATTCCAGTATTCCCATTAGTAGTTCGGTGGTTGGAGTCTGAAATACTACTCCTCCAGGGTAAAAATGATGTAGCTGAAAATTATCTAAGTTGTGTTTACATAAATTTCCCACCAGCCCTTGAGTTCCTAAATTGGCCTTGTTATGTGTTGCAAAAACCTACATAGGAGAATGACCCGAATTATCTCCTGACATACTGTCCCATGAGAGAAGGAAACAGTAATCATAAAAGTGCTACTTATAAAATACCTGCTCTTTGAAGTAATTCTGATGTTTATTCCTTACAAAAAATTGGAGAAGATATTCAAGTTGTGTCTACTGAGAAACTGATGTAGGGCATTATTCAGGCATCAATCTAAGAAAAAAATAATCTATACTAATATAATATTTCTCTCACAAAACTAACTTGGAATTAAATTGTTAATAAGAATTAACAAAAACAATTGATCAGACTAAAATTTTCTTCTCCCTTTCTCAGTCTCCCATCTTACAAACCTCATTTAGTGGCATGTAAGTAACTTGATGGAATATAAATTTGAAAATTTGGCATCTAGTTGAGTTTCTTTCTAATTCAGAAAAATTCTTTTCCGAGAAAGTAATTGTACCACTTCTCCAGGCTCAGGGTCCTCTAGCAAAAATACAGAATGCAGATGCAACATGTAAACAGGAAAAAATATTTGAAAAGGAAAAAACATATAAAAAATCCTATGAGTAAACAGAATCTTTTTAATATTTGGAACAAAAATGGAAGGCCTTCCTCTTTTGCATAAACCACTTATACCTAGAATACATGTTGCCTTTTCAGGGTCACAGTCAAGTTATTGTTACTTATGTCAACTGTATTAACATTCTGTATTAACAATCCCACCAAAATCAGTAAACCCATGTGGGGAAAGAATTGCTACTGAAAATGAGGTAAGTTTTGGGAACATGTCCTATTTGAGTCTCAATATAAAGCATACACATTTTCACTGACTTCCAACAAATTTAAGCTAATTAATCAGCATGCTAAACCTTTTGATTTTGATACTGTTATTGAGCACTTTCAGATGCACTAAAAGAGATGTTGCTGTTACTCTAAATGAGACGCAATGATTTCCATTCTTTATGGAAGTACCTGATAGGTCCATCTCTTTAATCCGTACTTCTGGATCCCAGCAGTTCTCTTGAATAACTCTAAAAACCTTTCCATCCTTCATCATCTTTGCCTGTCCCTGTGAAATGACATTTTCATATATTATAAATGTGACAAAGTAGTACATGCTAATTTATAGTCGCTTGAGTATGTTCTGCTCCCTACAGAAATTCAGTGACAGAATTTTGTTCTTTTATTTTTATTCACTAGGTATTTTTAATCAAAGACTATTTTAAAATAGTAATTAATAAACCAGCAATTTATAGTTCCGTTTTAATTCTTCAAAATAAAAAAAAAAATCCCCTTTCTTTTTCAATGTCTATCACAGTACATTTGTTTGGAAAAGATACCAGGTATCTTAACCCCAGTTTATCCTCAAACCAAATTTTGACCTCAAAACAATGCTCTAATTAAAACTGTGCTAAATT
Organism: Scolopax mira; assembly: GCA_004320125.1. Taxonomy (NCBI): domain Eukaryota; kingdom Metazoa; phylum Chordata; class Aves; order Charadriiformes; family Scolopacidae; genus Scolopax; species Scolopax mira. The sequence continues at coordinate 19,521 of BJBW01004840.1, forward strand.
TTCCCCTTGGGCATCTGTGTGTTCTTTTAAAGTTAATAGCATCACAAGGATTCCAGTAACTACAGAAATAATTGTGCAACTCTGTTAATTTCAGTCCAGTTGTTTCATATCACCAGTGATATTCTGACAAAACAAGACCTATTATGTTGCCTTTGGATTACATTTTGTTCTTGGGGGAAAAAAAAAGGAATTATTGAAGAATTTGTATTGGGGAAAAAACCCCACCAAGCAAAACCTAAACGCAGCATAAAACCATTACCTGAATTAGTGTAATACCTTCCCCATATGCCACCAATTCCCAAACTTACCAAGTTCAAAGTATTATTAAAGTCATGAAATTTAATACTGTTTCTTTAAACTTTTTAAACTTAAGTTTTGGTTGATTTGTCAATTGTCCAAAGAGGTTGAGAGGGAACAGCATCATCACATTAAGCAAAGTAAATTGTCTGTTAGAGCTGTATGTATCTACATGGTTCTATGGACGTGTAAAGAGAAAGAAAAGAGTCCTTCTGTTGGCCTAGGCTTGCGCAAGTTGATGAGATACAATTCAGCAGCACCTGCAAGGCCTGAGGATTTCTTGGTTGCCTGATGCTACTCGTGGGATAAATGGAAACGGGGCAAAGTCAGAAGTCCCCCAAGATGCTATGTATTTGGGATGGGTAAGCGCGATGATGCAGTGGCTGTTTGGGACAGGGAACACACTGCATCTGCAGCTGAAAATTGAAAATCACATGAGAAAGCACAGCAGCTATTCCTGCACCTTCATTGTAAACAGAAACTAAGCACAGGGCAGTCTTCTGACCCTTCTGGAAAAGGAATTCTCTCTCTCCAAAAGCCACTTTATTTTTCTTCATAAAATTTATTTATTTATGAACCTGTCTATTTTTCTGTTAAATCAGAATATTCCCTATTAGTATGCTAAAACAGAAACAGCTAATAAAATTTCACTACTATTCACAGAGCTGGGTTTCTGTCCTCTCCTGAGAAGTCAGGCTGTTCTTAACCTTGAATTTGTTATTAACTTCATACATCATTCACAAATATACTGCCCTAATGAATATTTTAAAGCTCTCTTCAACAAATCTAGCTGTGCTGCCTTGGCAAACTGTCCAGTTACTTCTTAGCTATATCATAGGTTGTGAAAATCATTTGAAATATTACTGTGAGTAATAACAACTAACATAGTCCTGATCCCCTGGTAAAATACTTCAGGTTCTTGTAAAATTGATTTTCCAACCTCCAGAAAGGTTTATTCCAGCCATACATTTCAATACATTAAAAAAATATTAGCGCATTGCTGCAGATTGCCTAATATTGGCAAAATATTCAGGGTGTGAGTAGAGAAAAAGAGTAGAGCTGAGCATTGCATCCCATACAAACAGATCATGCAGCCTTTACTGGATCACCACCGGGAGAACTTCTGTGAACACAGGCGACTTTAAATTCTTTCCTCAGACACAGCTAAGGCATAGCAGCTGACCCTCTCACATGTATTTTCTTCTGCTAAAATTGAAAACAACTTTAGAAAGATTGTCATTTTACTAGCAGCTTTGACAGTGCTCATACCTAAATGCCGAGATGAATAGATGTTCTCTGAATGCTGTAAGAGAGTTTGCAATACAGGAAAGGTTTCCAATAAGCTATTCTCACTGAAGAATTAGTTGGGTACAGTGCTATTTTCATTTGAATTAACTGACTCTTTGTGAACACACTTCAGGTCAAGGCTAAGCCCACGTCATTGTAGGCTGGCAGCAACAAGCTTGATTATGGAGGAAAGCAAAGCATAACCATTTGAACAGATTCATGGTTGTGTACGTAAGGATAGAAATCTCTGGTCCAGCAACAGTGTGACTGGAAAATGAGTCATATTGCTATAGTCTCTAGACATTGCCACTATCCTGCACCTGATATGTTTAAAATGAGATCCCTTAAGCAAGAAACAATTTTCAGAGTTTTTTGCAGTAGTAAGAATGAAACAAGGATCAGAAAACAAACTTCCTGTTCCAAAACAACAGATGCAGTGCTGAAAATTTCATAAAAGGCAAGAGATTTTTATTTGCAAATTTAGCACATTTTTAAGTGCACAGCGGAACAGTTCTATCATTCTATTCTATTCTATTCTATTCTATTCTATCCAAAACATTATCTGATATTTAAGGTTTTAATTAATTTATGTGGAAATTAAGAGAGAAATATTAAAGAGTTAAGTCCATCAGGCTGATTGGGTTCAGCAAGCTACATTTAAAATTATCCCATCACTGAACTACTCAGTCATGTCCCAAATTGCACTTCTTTAAAAATATATGTAACTATTTTCCTCCAGTTTGACCCTGATGCTTCTCCACAGAATGGTATGAAAAGCTTTCCCTTTTTTTTTCTTAATCTTAAGAGTTAACTTTCCCAGCTCCACATATCTGAACAGGATCTTATTTTGCCATGCACTTTTTTCATGCAACGTTTTCAGACAGAAGTAGGCTAGACAGAATCCTCTGCAGACTGTAGAAGGCCATTACCGTCTTGCCACAAAATTCCTCTGCAAACTATTTTTAGCCAGGAATTTTAGCATCAGACCTGTAACAAACCTGTAACAAACAATGCCCAACTTTCCTGTAGCAGGCAATTACAGATGAAGTTTTTCAAGATGGGACAAGTACATATGAAGTGGAAAGTCACCCGAGGTCTTCTGAGATCTCTTTTTATTGCCATCTTTCTAATATCCCTCCTTCCAGAGGCCAATGCCATCTGCAGTGACAGGCATTCCAAAAGATTCCTAGGAGTGAGGGCTGACAGATCACAGGAGGCTGCTGGCTTCCTGTCACGGTGTTTAAAAGAGGCATGGATATCCAACTGCCAAAGTTATTATATGATAACAGGCGTAACATCTTAAAAGCAGCTGGTACAGTTAACCTAGATAGTAATGTATAAAGGGAATTATTTTGCTATATCAGCCTTACTTCTCTTAGGTCTTTGTGTCACGGTGAATGTCACTGAAATTACTGCCGGTTTGCTCTGAGTGAGATCAGAATCAAGCCTTTAAGGAACTAGTTCTGTCTCCATCAGTCTAAATCCGTGTACTCTGCCAACTTCAGTACCAGCAGGATGGATTCTGAATGCAGATGGACTGTTAGCATAGACTCATGGCATCTGGAGACAAGCTGTTCCAGTTGTCCTAATGCAGCTCAGAAGTGCCTTTATGAAGTTAATAGAGTGGATAGGGATAAAAAGGTGAAGTAATATCAGACCCCAACTGCCTTTCACTTGCCAATAAACCTCTGGCTCCTACTCTCCTACATAATGGTCCCCAAACCCATGGTTTGTCCTTATTGTTCTGTTACTTGTTCTCCTTGTCATGAAGTTACAGAAATTACTTTCTCAGATGTGAAGATATTTTCAGATGAGTTCTTTAACTTTTACTAAAATACCAGTTCCTTTAGGTTTTGCTTCTCATACAGATGGCTGCATTTAACAGCAACAACAACAAAAAAAAATCTACACGTAATCTGCTTTAGGTTGATCTGTCTTATTGAAAAGAAATCCTTAGAGCTATCCATTCCAAGTGCTAATATGAGATGATGATGAAAAATGGATATTGGTTCATAAAAAAGAATGTAAATTTCACCTCTCATTCAAAAAATTTTACTGAGGTATATAAGAACTTAGAGTGATATTACTTCACAGAAGATAGACTTCTAGAGAAATTTGTATCAGACATAACCAATCTTATTGCCAATTTGCTTTTAAATAGATTTACTGAGTGAGTTTGTGTTCCTGATGACAACATGAGATCAGCTTAGAGCATCAAACAGCCCAAACCTTGCAGTGATGATCCAGCTGTACCCATCCACTGTATCCATATCTCTGTGAAAGAAAGAAAGAAGAAAAAAACAGTGCTAGTTAGCGCTCTGCAATAATAATAATAATAATAATAAATACATCAGTTCTTGCAATCCAGCAGCATCTTATTTAGGAGAAACACTTGTGCATATGCTCAGCTTTGAGCCTATGAGTAGCCCCACTGCCTTCAAAAGAAGTGCTGAAATTTAATTTGACTGGACTAATGGTGTATATAGATCTGAACTTTCAGCTCAATTCAACTGATTTCCAAGTGCTTAAAGTTGCTTACTATATTGACATTCTAACTGGAATGATTTTAGCACAGAAAAAATTAAATCAGGCATTTGGCAATATGAAAATTGAGCTGACAATTTTCCAATCTGTGATCAGTTAATCATTAGCACAAAGATGTATTGATTCCACTTTCTGCTTCCATGATTCAGCAGCAGGACTGAAGGTCAGCCTCTTGCCTATTAATATTTAAACAGCCAAGAGAAGCTAAAAAGGAGAAGCTTGGTTGCTCATTGATTTTGTTTATGTAAAAAACCCTAAACCTACAAAAGATGCTGGCTTCCTTTTATTTTCATAAATTATCAGATTAGAAATAAATGAATTCTTGAAATATTATAATAGACTCAAAACAATCCTCAGAATTACAAATTTTCTGTAAAGAAACATTTCAAAGGAAACTGGGTAAAAGCAGGCATTTCTTTCACTGAAGTGTAAACAATTTCAATACTGTCCTGAATTTTCTGAGATAACAAGTCATTACTTAATGCCACTGTGAGCTTTCCTAAAGTAGGTGTGTAGAGCCAAGCCTCCAGACTTCAGCCAATCAGAGATGTTAATGACTGAGGCTATGTGTGTTTTATTTAGCTATGTTTAACTATATATAGTATTTAAATTTATAAATTTATAGGGCTTTTTATATATAGCATTTAAATTTAGAGAAAATTTTGTGAGTGACATCTAATGAGAACTTTTTTTTTACTTGCTCTGCTAATTGCAATTGTAAGCTGTGCAGAAAATAAGTACCTTAAAGGTGCTCAAGGAGCGTGTAGGCAACAGAGAAAATCACTGGTCTGGTTTTGAAGTTATTTTCTTCTTTATTGCTCTGAGCTATTAGTTGGATGTATGGACAGTCTTTATTTCATTTATTTCTAGGAATTTTTAATCTTTGTAAGGTTCCTAACGTCTTAAATAAGTATCTTGACAATGGAATTTTTCTATTCATAGGTTCAAGCTTCAGTATTTATAAGGCTGGAAAAAAGAAAGAAAAGTTTAGCACTATGTGTGCATGTCTGGATTGCCTGATTGGTTTTCCATGCACGAGATGTAGAGAACTATGCTAATAGTTTGAATTTTCAGAGGACTCTAGGGAATTCTGAGAGTTGTTTTCTATTCTAGGCTCATTAATAAACCATTGAATCACTCAATCTGTAGAACACAGGAAACAAAAACTAGCAGCTGGAAATTAACTTTTAAAAATTTGCCTCTTTATCAGTGTTTAAATAAATGCAACACAGACCTACAGTGTCTAACTAGTGAATTTGGCCTTGACATATGTCCATGAACATCAAGGGATTCTTGGGGTGATTTATCTCCATGAATTTATTGCCCTTTTAAAGTATATACAGACAAAAAAAACACCAACCCTTTTAAAATCATGTACAATCATAATGAAGGAATTTTATAGGCTTTTTTTTAGGAATATTACATAAACAAGGACAACAAAATCTGAAATAAGCAAGAGCCTTTGTAGTCTGGATATTTAAACTCCTATCCATTTAAAATAGACATAATAGTTCTTAAAAATATGCCATCTCACCTACAATATCCAGCGTACATGTGTTTTTCATTGAGGAGCTCTTATAATTACAAATACGAGGTTCAAATAGACGTTTAAAAAGATCTGCCTAGTTAAATGAGGAAACATTTTGTGCATAACAATATTGTTTTTCACTACTACTCAAGAAGTAATACTATGTATGTTCTTAATGCCAGGTTTCATCATGGCTTTTTTCCTAACATGCTGTTTACATTTTCCAGCAGCTCTCTGGTTAATAGTGAACCGACACTGGACTGTCACGCTTAAATCCAGAGAAACACAGAGCTAATGCATATGAAATGCTGATGTGAGGGTTTGCCAACATCAACCTCAAAACAATTAACTTAAATAAATGTAAAGTGTAAAAGTTTCAGCTAGTGTGTCAGATGCCTAAGAGAATGGCTGAAATAATGGTATTCTTTTGTTGTCAGACAGGCACAATGAAATCAAGTGGTTCCATGCTACTGTCAGACACAGGGAATGTTCATTCAAACTACAACCAACACAGAATTACAATAAGGAAAGAAGCAACAATGCGGGTCTGCTCTTTTCTACTCTGTTTTTTCATCATGAGTGGAAACATTAAAGAATTATAAAAAATAGATATCCTGAAAATCTGAATGCAATTTTAAAGTGCAAATAATTTTATATGTGTGTATAAACTATATATAAATACAGTTTCATGTGATCTTTTACTGTACCCTTTGAAGCATGGGAGATGTGATCCCTTATGAGTCAAAAAAATGATCAGATCTCTATATTGAATTGTGATTTTAACTATTTAGGCAGTAACTCTAAAACCTAATTCAGAATGAAATGACTAGATAGCTTTTGATAATTTGAACTAAGAAAAGGGTTAGATTTATTACATGAAAACCTAAATGACACTTTCCTTTCTCAAATACTTTTCACAGGATCATGAAAATTATTATGACAAGAATAAATTTATGTCACTGAATTATAATAATAATACCACGCAAAGATTCAAAGTTAAGACAAGTTGACTTACAGCTTCGGTGTTATGACAACTGAGATTCTGTATTTTTAATACAATATGCTACTACTTTCCCATAACTGAAAAAAAATAACAAATATTAGTAAAATGATCATCTTCATTAATTAACCATACTTAGACTGACCCCTCTCCTGTTGAAGTTAATGACTCTCATGCCTATGGGTATAAGATGTGAATGGATTTTGTCTTAGGTAAAATTAATCTTGCCTAATATTTGCTTATCTCTCTTATTTAAAAGAAAATACCATTTGGGAACCTGACAGCTTTGGTTTTTTGTTTTTTTTTTTTTTTTTAAGAGAGTGGAATTTATGCCTCATCACTTGACAGGTCTCACAAAAACCCAAGCAAAAGTATAAGAATTGCTTCAGAGTAAATAAAGAGTGGGGAACAGAGCCGAGTTTTCCATCCCTTTCTTACTGGGACTCTTGCTTTGCAAAGTAATGCAATACAAATTTCTTAAAGCTGAAAGAAAAAATAAAATTAGACAAAAAACTAGAGATATTTATAACAGAATGCTTCATTCATTGTTCTTTTAAAAATTACATTGGTAGAAATGGTTGCTGATAACATAAGGCACTGAATATCCAAACTCTTATTACCTTTTTTAGGTCAGGCCATTCCTTAGGTAGAATGTGGCTATGGATATCAATTTTCATTTTTGAAGTATCAAAGGAGGAATATTCTTTCAATGGAAATGTTTTCTGTATAATTGCTACTGTCCTTCCTGTCCCTGGTTTAACAGGTTATTAACTTTGGTGGCTGCTCAGATCCACCTGCAGTTTTATCAGGAGAGCTTGGCACAGTGGCCAACCAGGGAGCCTAAATCCCAGAGGAGTGGTGCTCTAAAAGAACAAAGGCTTCCAGTAGAAAGTTCCTGTTAATGCATAAACTGCAGTGGACTGAGGGCAAAGGGAAGATGTATGTTTATATTGGCACTATGAAGGGATTTATTTTACACATAATCTAAAATAAATACAACCTTGTTTACAGTTGAAAATCGTTCAATAAAATTGAATTAGAATAAATGTATTAAAACATGCTGACTTCAATTTCCTCCTTTCTCTCTCTTAGATTCTGAAATAATTTGTAGAGAGCATAGAACATATCCTTGGTAGACAGTCATATCTCTTCATCTAGTCTCTTTTCCTTCCCTTGCATTTTCTTTAAAGCTACATTTAAAAAATCACAGAAATATTGAACTGCAGCCAAATCTATGCTCTGCACTTTATTTCCTCCTGATTATTGGTTCACTTGGGATATTTAGACATGGTCCTGCACCCTGGTGCTCAGAGCCTCTCAAGCTGGCTCCAGAGCTGGCAGGACAATGGTGCAGATTACCTTAGTAATTAATGCTAGTGGAATTCTACCAGCTAATGGGGGAAACAGTTCCTGCATCCTGAGTTAAGTTTAACTGGAGCTAGCTCAGATTTTCTGTGAAATTACATCTCATGTTTTTCCTTTACTCAATTTAGTATTACACATCTTTCCTCAAGATACCCTTGCCTTTCATATGTGCTGTAATTTATTCCCCCTATAGTTTTATTCTCAATGTATGGAAGTCACAGAGTGTCTTCTTATAAAAGCTGGTTAACAATTTCTCAATTAATTTGTTTCTACTGGAAACCATTGATTTTTTCAAAACTAAATTTAAAAACTGTTGTGAATCTTGCAACTTGAAATCAAGCAACTTGAAAACATGTGGCCTGTTTTGTTTCATCGTTTTTCTGACTTTCTTATTTTGTTTGGATTTCATAAAAAAAAAAAAAGGACTCTTGTATTTCCCTGCTTGTTCACTCATTAAGCAAGTCTGCTTTTGATTTGGTCAGTTAACCCTCTTAGAGCTATTCTTCAAGTAAATCCCTTATGACAGGGATTGTTTGCTTGATGATGTCGTTCTCTGCAACGTGAGATCACTGAAGAATGAAGGTTCAAAAGAAATAGGAAGCAGCTGCTTTTGAGAGTATTCCCTAAATAACGCAGCACAGCCAATAATTCACTTTAGTAGATCAAAATCACGGGATTGAAAATAGCAATTATTTCCATCTCAAAATCAAAACCTATTTCTTCATGACCAGGCTGCCAGGTTAAGTGGCAAATTTGCTCTTGTGTCCAAATGTGACAGCTACATTATAGGATCTTGCACTATAGTATGAGCCTGTTGGCAAGTACATACATATATGTTCCTGCATATACAAGAGCAGAGATCAGAAAGAAGTATTGATGCAGCTGTGGGAACTGTGTCACGAATCCCATGAATCCTATGAATCTGTGGACACAAGGCAAAGATTTAAGGTGAGTCTTTCCATAAAGAGGTGTCTTTGAAGACAATTGCCTACTTAAGCACACAGAAAGCAGAGGTACTAATGAAGAACGGGGGCAGGAAAAGATTTGTGGATCTGAATAGTCTGGCACCTAGTTTCTTCTTTTAAGTCACCATAGCTGCAAGCTACCATGCAGAGATCAGCAGCCTTTCTTCAACACCATACTTTACTTTTCTCAGCTCTAAAAAAAGATGTAGTTGCTAGTTGCTGCTCCCAAGACACAGCTTAGCTTGCTAACAGTGCAGCACTCCCACACTGCATTTCATTTAACAAAATACATCACTTCAAAACCATACCAGTCAAAGGCAAAATTTGTACCCATTTCACTTGATCAAAGGGACAGTAAGACATCTCTCTATATCCGATATAATTCATTGGATCAGCAACAGCAAGACCATCAGTGGCTACACACAAAAGCATCTTCAGCTACCCAGGCACCCTGCCTACTTGGAGTGCTTGGGTTTAAAAAACAGGACACTGTCACTGGTATTTCGGACAATCTGCCTGGTAACAGTGAGTGACTTATGCCTCTCAGTCTCTGTGTTGAGTTTGTCTCCTAGTGCAACATGTTGGCTTTTAGCATGGTCCTTGCTACCTGCCTCCACCTGGTTGTGGATTTCTGGAGAGTGACACAGAGGTGCAGGAATTGCCAACAGTTGCCAGGGAAACCTGCTGCTGTGTCAGATGGCCATATACAGAGCTGAGCTTAAATTCTCTGTGCTATCTGTTAGGCTGGAGGCTGTGACCAGATGGAAATTCTTACATCCACAACATCTGGGGCAACAGAAAGTTATATTTTACCATTTGTGGGCCCATATAAGAACTGAACTGTATCCATTCTAGGGCTACTACCCACAAATAATTGACATCCTAGAGCATTTGGATGAGAAACAAAGCTGGTTGGAAAAAAAATACAAACTCAATCACTGAAGGTAATTGCTACATCTTCTAGAGAGAACTACAATGTACAGACTTCTTCCCGGCCATACATTAAGATGACATGCCCCTCCAGCCTCAGTACACTGATGCATGGTATATGCAAATAATAATGCAATTAAACATGCATTTATTACAGCCATCAGCAACCAAACTGTACTCTTGATTTTGATCAACTTCCCATATTTTTTTTTGGCATGTTTTCTGATTTCTGTTTGTGTGGGTTTAGACTGGGAAACAGGAAACATGATGAACAACTCCTTCAGGACAATTTAGCTAGAGACTATTCAGGCCAGAGCCAATTTCATATATGCAGGCACAAGTCTAGCAGAACTGTAGGCATTTATTTCACTATAGGGACAAGTACTAAAGTGAAAGCGGTGTTAGATGTAGGGCATTAAATGCTCTTTTGCTCAGCTATTTAGCTGCGTGTCTGAAACAGTTAGAGAATCTGAGATTTGGAGTCTTCAGGCTGGAAATTAGGTGTCCAGTTCTGGCCTTTGTTTATCAGAGAGAAAGAATTTCCTCATACCTGTGGAAAAGCCACGACACAGCCACTGTGTCATGAAACATTGGTAAACTCCACAGACAGCTCTGTCACATCCATGCTGTCAAGGCAGCCCATTTTCAAGTAGGATGAACGCAGAAACAAAGAAGCAAATTGCGGATGCTGATGTTAGAAAGCACTAAAATTCTTTTGCTGGTTTTTCAAACCTTCAGTTTTGCACATTTTTCTCTAGTATCTGCTCTTTAAATTGCACATTTGTTTGTGAAAAATGGGTGTTTTACAGAGGGACACAGGTCTGGAAAAACAACTGGAAAACTCTGTGCTCAGTAGCTAAGATGAAGTACTTAAAGAATATGTCCTTTTCCAAATGAAATAAATGTTGAGCAGTGCACTTATATTGGTTGCTTAGCAACAGGTTGTCCTTCAGCTGTGCTGGGACTGCACAGGTCCTTTGAGACTGCAATTACAGACCTGCTTGGAAATGTCACATTTGGAAAGGATGCAAAAGTCAGTAATTCTATTTTTTGTGTGGTATCAAAGAATTAAACCCTTCCTATTAAATTAGCCTAATCACAGAACTTAATCCTCTTCTGGGACTCAGAGGAGGCTGGGACTCTGAGAACAGAGGCTTTTGTGGAAGAGGTATGGTTTCCGTTCTTCAGGCAATAATAACAATGGTTATGGTTTCCCTTCTAATAAGGAATAACATTATGCTGTTCCCATGGAGCACTTTCTGTGCACAAATCTCAAGTGCTTTAGAGTGGATGCCATTTTTGATAGGAAGACATTAGTACACCTCGCACAGCTACACCAGGAGGATGTGTCCAGCTACAGTTACACCAGTAAACTCCTTAACAAGGATGTATCCCAAAGAGCAGGTGGCATTATGGTTCCCTATTCTTAAAGACCATGTACCAAACATTCCAGTGTGACTGTCTAAACTCTGGATGGCTTGCATGGCTAGCTGGATTGCAATGTCTGCATTTCATTTAGGCACATTTACAGAATGCAATAGAAAAGGTACACACATCTCCACTCTACAGCCAACTAAATCAGCTCGAGATGGCAGCAGCGCAGGTGTATTCATCAATAAATACTGAAGACAAGTAGAGATTTTTCATTTTGTTATTCAAAAGCCTTTGCAGAAAAAAAACAACTGAAAGAGCCTCTGTTCAGAACAAACGTCAGAGCTGATGCTGGTCTGTATCTGAGGTGGTTTAGCCTTACAGAGAAGTTGGGCTTTTTAGCTCAGATGTGATGCTGTGATGCATCTCTGATGCTTCCAAGATCTAAGCTATTAAATATGCACAGTGAAGCTTCCTGGTTGTAAAAGCTCAGGATGATGCTCACCAGGCGGTTTGTCTATTAGACCTGCCACAGCCACCACAGTTGTCTCACTAAAATTTAGAGTGTGAAGGTGGCCAAGATTGCTGACGCCTTTGGCAGCACATTGCACTGCTTTGTGACTACTGGCCTAGCAAGAGTCCTGATGAATCACACAGTGGTGAAAGCAAACAACGTGTCCTCTGCCAAATTCCTGACCATTACTGCGTTCTCTGCTGTGGAAGTTAAGCTGCAATAAATCCTCACTTATTTTCAGGTTTCTAGAAAATATTACATTGTTGAAACTCAATTAGTATTCTAAATAAAAAAGAAATAATATAGCTATCTTTCAAATAATATAATTATTTTCTTAATATATTACAATTGCAATTTTGCACTTTACAATCACCATGCGTTTATCTTGCATAAAAATGTTGTATCAAAAATGATAATTAAACAGATATTTTCTAAAGTGTGACTACAAGTAAAATAGAATTTTAATTTTTTTTCCATATGTAGACACAAACAAATAAAAAAGACTCTATTTAAGCACATATTAGGCCAAGTGTCTCTTTTGTCCAGCAGGAGCAACCAGATAGATACCAGTAGCATAGACGTGGGCCAGAAAGAACAGATGGAATGAAACTTACAGATACTGATATTAAAAAATCCTAGTTTTCAAGTTAATACCCCATGGTAACATCTGAGATTATTGCAATTATTTAGAAGGTTGGTGTAAAATAAATAAATAGTAACTGTTGCCAATGTTATCTTAACAACTTTTTTTCCTGAGAGCTAGATACTCAAATCCCCATCTCTCTTTCCTTGCAGAGGCTTCTGTGTGCCACTGCTCTTCTCAGAGCTTGTACTGCTTTGGAAAGGAAGCCAAGGAACCAAGATGTTCTGAGTATCTGTTGAAGCAGCTGAACAAGTTCAAATTCCTCCACCTGCCTCTAGCACTCAGCAGAAGCCTGCTTTATACCTCTTCTGTGCTCTAGGACTGGACTAATAAAACAGGCTTCTTCTTGGGTCCTCAAGGTCTGCTTGAGCATGGAGTTTTACGTTCCATCATAAACTGCTGTGAATCCTTGTCACCAAAGAGATCTTCTACAAAGGACCAAGATGAAACCCTGGCTCCCAGTAAGTGTTGTGCCAGTGGTTAGCCATGGCTTTACAATGGTGATGCATTTACTGATTTTCTGAGAGGCAGGAATATTGATATCTGGAGATTACAGCAGTGAGTGCCAAAGCAAAGACCCTTCCATCTCTGCCTATGTTTACGATGTAAATGTTTAGGGTTTAGTTTTGCAGCTGCATTTGTTCATTCATCTGGAGGAGGGAGCTTGGCAGAGGAATGCCTCCACAGAGGATTTCTGGATCCTGCTTTCACTGCTGAGTTCAGACACAAACACTTTTCTGTCTTTCACATGCATTAATTCAAAAATAGGATTTATGCCTCAAAATTGTTTCTTTTGAAATCCACAAATTATAAAAATTATGAAGCAGAGCAAGAATACAGTTCAAATTATCATAGGAATTAAGAAAGATCCAAATATTGAAGCTTTCACTCATTCCACTTCTTCCACAGAAATCAAACTTTTGGCCTCATGAGCACCACCTTCAGGCAAACCTCTCATAGAAAATACTGTCACTTGGAAAAAACACTGGTTGTTGCTGAGGGAATATAAGGAGAGAGTCATGATACTCATACTCTCCCACTGGTGTTGTCCCTGAATGCAGACCAACACCACAGGAGGTTACGTGATGGTTAGCATTACTTCAAGCAATTCTAGTATAAGTACTGCTGGAAGGGGTGCAGTGTTGTCTGGTCACAAGTGAATTTACAGTTGAATCAGAAGGTGATGCTACAGGTCAGACTACATTTCTAGAACACAGAAGACAACACATTGCTGCTCTACAGGCTCAGAACTGTAATTCAGTAAAGGTTTGCAGAATATCCTATTAGCAGTTCATTGTATTAAGATAACTTAATAAGTAACTGTTCAACCCAAGGAAAGTATTACTAGGTAAAAGTCCCCTAGCAATTTGATTGAAAAGTGATATCCAAACTGCAAATTTATGACTAATAAGTGTTAACTGGGCAGCAAAATTGGTACCTATATTCCTTCTAAATTATCTGCTAATTTCATTACTCTTCAGATAAATGCTTAGATTTTGAATTGTGAAGATATACAGTCGGGTGATGCATTTCAATCTGCACTTGGCTAACAACTCATTTATAAATCTGCAGAAAGACATTTATCTAACAGGTAAATAAGCATAGTTACAACAACATACATGGTTGATATGCCCACTTATTTCAAGTCCTAACATGACAGTGGCTAGGGCTTGGATTACTTTAGTAGACCAAAGTTTTGCAAATCCCAGCTACTCTTACAAATAACTATATCCCAAAGCCAAATCCATCACTGAGTAGAAAATTCAATGAACTGGAGGGCTTACACCATGATTGAATTTGGTCAACCAGCTCTGATCATTTTCTTTTAGTCTGTGAGTTCCACAGGTGGAACAGGAAAGATTATTACCTGTTGTATTGGCTATTCTGCTTTAGAGGGCTACTTATTAACATTTTTACTATGGCTTTTAAGAAATATTTTTTGTTTCCCCGATAAGGTATCTTCAGTTTGCCTTTCCTGGGAAGGGCACCATTCTAAATGGAAACATCTGCTGTCATTCAAGTCCACTAATAAATATTTAAATAATGCTTAACTTTAAAATACAGTAGGACCACTGGAATTAGCAGCACTACTAAATTAAATGCAGCTGCTGCATTCATAGAATCTGGGTTGGAAGGGACCTTTAAAGGTCATCTACTTCAACCTTCTCTACAATGAGTGGGGACATCTTCAACTAGATCAGGTTGCTCAGAATCCTGTCCAACCTGACCTTCACTGTTTCCAGGGATGAGGCATGGACAGCCTCTCTGGTTGTTGTGACTGTCCTCTGGACCTGCAGCATCACCTCCCTTGACCTGCTGGCCATGCTTCTTTTGCCCCAGCCCAGGATATAGATGAGTATCTGATTGTTTACCTAAGTCCTGCTTATATTTTCATGCAACAACCTCTATTAACAATTCTATGCACACAAAGAAAGCACAGAAAGCATGGCTTCAAGATTTATACTGAAAGCACTGTCGAGTGAATCAAACCACTAACTCAGAGACTCCACTGAGGAGTCATTTTGGTTCTAGCAAGCATAAAAGCTCCACAAAACCAGAGTCTTAAAAGTGTGTCTTCAAAAATGATTCAGTAAATTTATAATATAGTTATAGCTAAACAATCATGTTATACACTTAAAAACCCAAACTTCTCACTGAAAAGCCTTTAAAGTGCACTTTGATTTACAATTTATGTCTCATAAAATCCAGATAAAAGACCTAATGCAACTGCTGATAAATTTAGAAATAACATTGAAACTTGAATTCTTTTCTCAACTGTCATCTTAATTTTCCTCTTGGGAAAAGACAGGTACTGTCTTTTTCTTTTTTTAATTCCAATATTTCGAATTTAACAAAATCCTCTGAGGATGAACAACCTTCTTCACAATTACTAAAAGAGATCCATGACTTCCTGGCTGTGTTTCACTGTGCTTTATTCGTTTGCTTGATTACTTTGTTGAAAATAAGAATTTTCCACTTCCTTGGTCACAGCCACAGCCATGACTGTACTGCAGATACATCAAAACATCTATGTTCACTTCTGAGTTTATGATTTTTATGATCTAAAAATGTTGCAGGTGTTTTAGAAGTATTCTAGTCTAATTAATCCTGTTGATCCCAACAGAAAGCCCACTGAAGTCACCAGGAAATACAGTTGTTTCAGAAGAGATCTATCAATGGTTCAAAAAGTAGTTTTGAGCCACTGGAAAGACAGACCAATGGAAACGAGGAATTATGGGTAAATTTTTCCTCAAGTTCAGTAATTAAACATAAGAGCAGTTTAGAGTGCTGGTTTTGGATTATGTCTGATTGCCCATGTCATTATGGAGCCTCAAAAAAGAGAACTGCATTATAAATCATGAATTTGTTAATAACATTTTCACAGCTCATTGTCAATGCTACATGTTGCAATTTGTAGTGCATTAAGTGGAGCACCAAACAGTGATTGCAATATACATATAGAGCACTTATTTCATATTGATTGGAATGGATTTTGCCTGTGTTAAGTGACGCATGCTTGTGCTGTCTGATTTTGTGGCTGATGCTGCAATGTCAAAGTACAACTGGGTTGAACTGCTGCTAAGTAACATGGATTTGTAATGAATGTTCCACACATTCATAGAAGTCATTGTTTCGTGAATGGGTTTTTAAAAATTCCTTTGCATCTAGTAATACAGCATTCTTAGGAATAGAAAGTCTATACATGCTTCCAAATATCCATTTTTTAGACACACTTGGTCATCTCCACTGTATGTTCTCAAACAAATTGATATATTAAATCACCTGGGGGCATGGAGCACTACCATTTGATTCACGATGTAGAGTACACACTTCAAATACCAGGGTTTGTATGTTGATTTTCAGTAAATGCTCACCAAATAATAAAGGAAATCCTTGTCACTAACTTTTTTCATATGAAAATCTGCTAATTAGTAATAAGATTTGATATCATTTGTGAAGTTCTCAAGTTTTGTATCCTAGTAATGCAATACATGCGCTTATAGAAATTAACCAATAGTACAATTAACAGTAATTAATTTCTAATATTACTAACAACTAAAACCTACATTCAATCTCTTCATTCAAGTGACATAAGGAAGCCAGTTGCTCTAATTCAGTGGAACTATATGCTAGTCCATACTTGCAGTTTGTAGGTGCTTCAACAATATAACTGAAATACATAGTTAAACGACTTCTTAAATTAGTCTGTTCTATGTGGTTCTCTGTCATTCACTAAAAATCTCAGAATTTTTTCATTTTCTGTATTACAACTGTATTACTATGCTTTATGTGTACTACCTCTTCCACACACCTGCTGGCCAGAATATAGCAAAGGAGGGACAGGCCACCACAGCAAGGTGGACCCTCTGCTATGTTCTTTTATTGGTTTGTTAGGGTGGGTTTTGTGGGATTTTTTTACTTTTTTTCCTAACACAAACGCCATGTACACTGCAAGTATATTTTGCCCTTTGGGAACCAGAAATAATAATGTTCAGACATCAATGTCTGGCTGCCTATAGTTAGGTCCAGTGGAATCAGGAGTTTATGAAGACCTGTGCTGTCAGGAATGAAACGGGATCCCCTACTGAGCCAGCTGCCAAGTATTTGCTCCTTCCTTCTCCTCCCTTCCCAGCCTGGCTGTTGGTCACTGCCTAGAAGTACAGATACTGTTGCAGGATGCTACTGCAATTCCCAAACTACCCATCCCTCCTCCCTAGTTGGTGGTCCTCCCTCTGTTCATAGCAAAAAACCTGCAGCAGAGCAAAGCCCCCCGGTAAACACAGTATCTCACAAGAGCCTGAATTGGTTGTAAGTAAATGGGCCCATACCTCATCGTGACAGGAGGTGACAGACTTTACTACCAGCGTTAACTTGTGTTACAGTCTCCATCATACAGTGATTTACCTGTGAGCAGATTCTGGCCTCTGCAACATGACCTGGGGGATTAAGACAGGAGAGATTAGCGTTCGGAAAAAGATAAGTTTCCTGTCCAAAATTCCCCAATGCCCACCCTACCAACCTAAGCTTCCAAAAAGCTTAATAGCATTTTTGGTAGAAGGCAGGTATCACGACATATTTTTTAATATCAGTATTACAGAAGAGTTGAATCATATTGACCATAGGCAAATACAAACCATAAACACTTCTATGTCAAAGACTCATATATTGTATTATCTACAGCCATGCACTACATAGGATAATTAAAATTAGTTTAAAGCTCAGGGGGTTGCATAAGTGCAATAAAGTTTTAAACAGAAAACACAAATAGTTTAACAGCCTGAATTTATGGCAAAGTTTTTGATAGGTTTTTACAAGTGGCATTGTTCTGTCCTCTTCACAAAAGCCCGATTCAGAGACAACCTTAAGCAGAAGTTCAACTACTTTTCTATTATGTGTTTGACCACCACAAGAATTTAAGACCTGTTTAATCTAAGGTAATATATATGTGTTTCCTTGGATGCTTTTCCATTATTGGTCCAGAACTGAACTGGTTCACCCAGCTTGTATTCCACACCCCTTCTTAGAATTAAACGTTATAATATTTGATTACCCCTTTCCAGCCTGGAGCCTCTTGTGTTCTATATAAAGAATCAAGAAACGAGCCAGCTTAGAGTAGGGAACGCAGAGAAGTGCACCCTACATAATACATATCTGATCAGCAACTCGATGAGCCCCCTTTTGTGAATACTATCTCTAGTTCTGGAAGACAAATTTAAAACAAAGCACCACCTCTTCTCTTTTCTCCCAGAATACAAATTTAAAATTAATACTCATGTACCTACACCCACTAGCATGCAGAAAAATTTAGCAAGCTTGGCATGAAAAATTTGGACCTTCCTGTCACCAAATTCTTCTCCTTCTATGGTTCCTCTTTTCCTCCACCTCTGGCTTTGCTGTTTGCTCGTTTCTTTGCCTTCCTCTTCACCTCTCATACCGCTAGTGCTGCTTCCTTGCTTCTCACATACCAAATCCTTCTTGCTGCCAGGACTGCTGATTTCTCCTTGTCTAGTCACCACAAATCTTGTGATTAAAGCAAACGTCCCACTAGTCAATTCTTTTGATGGTATTAGACCTTTGCTCCACATCAGATGATGCTTCACTGGTCAGGACCTTAAGTTCTACAAACCTCACTCTTGAGCACTATATAATTTTGTAAGGGATTGCTAATACTTCATTTCATCTGGGTGGAGGAAACAACAACATATCTATATTTAAAACTGCAGTGATAAATTATTCTGACAATCTGTCCTGAATTAGCCTCTAAATAAAAAAAAAAAATGTTCATCAGGGACTCTTTATTTAAAAGCAATCTTCAGCTTTGCAGCTTTACTTAGGACACTTCCTATCACTTCAGTTGAGGGCATGTACCCAGAAAGGAAGCAATTTGCAACACTGAAGTCACTCTTTAAACGTTAAATGCAGAAAAGGTTGGAAGAGTCTTATTCTAAAAGGCACACTGCACACAGAATCAGATATTGTTGCCATGACTGACTTCCTTTATTGCTTTGAGTAATCTATATTTGATGCATTAGGGATGGATTGGATTACTGTTAGGCCAAAGTAGGTCAAGAGATTTTTTAAGCCACAGTTCTTTCACTCTTGCATAGAATAAGAGCAAGCACAATAGATCATTTCTTATTTTTTACATCTTTAGCATGTGTAATTATAGTTAAGCTCATAAATTAACTTGTGGTTAATGCATAATGCCATCTAGTGGAAAAATCAACAGGTAGAGATGCAACAAGTCTCCACACAATATGAATCAAATTAGTGTTGCAACCACTTGACAGTTTTAATACTGAATTAAATTTAAAGCAAAAGAACTATAACTTCATTTTCAAAACCTCCATGAAAAAAGATCTTCACAAAATTTAAATATCTTCCAAATATATTTTATCCTCAAAGTTAAGATATGCAAAACAATCTTAGTGTACTTGTATTTGTAATGATTGTAGGATATGAAACAGACCTTGGAAGGCTCTTGATTTTCTTTCCTAATTTTATTTTATTTAGAGATTGAATTTTTTGGTCAACGGAACTACACACACTTCTAGCTGATAAAGGAGACAATTCAAAGAAGTTTATTGATACATCAGCCAGAACAACCTGTAATTCTGGAGAGTTTCATAATTAATGATCTTCATCTTTATAACTATGAGGTCACTTTTCTATGCCCATGGATGAAAAAGGAAACAGTGAAAAAAGAAGCCTGAAAATCAAAGTTTATAAGGTAAAGGAAATAGTCTCTCTAGGCCCCTTATTCTACTCTAATCTTTTTATGACAAGCCTGTTTGTATCAGATAAGAAATATACTCCATTAACAGCCCTTCTAAAATCAACAGGAAAGGAATAATCCAAGAGAAGTAACTCATCAAAATTTTATCCTTCATAAAAACACAGCACTTGCCCTTTATTGGTGAATTGACCTGCTCTTGGGCCTGAATTAGCACCGTCTCTAAACCTCTGCACACTTTGTGTCAACCTACATATTACTTAATTTGTCATTTTCTAGGTAAAACCTTACAGTTATATAGCCCCTGATGTTTGTATTGATTAAATCATACAAGTGTGTACCTGAAGGACCCTATGGAGATCATTTAGCTCAACTCTCTTCTCTGAGAAGGACTATAAACATCCCTCTACCAGGTCACCTGTGGTTATCTGTGGCTTATTTGCTAGCTGAATTTAGAAACCCTCTAAGAGCGATGATTCCACCACCTCTCCCAGTGCTGCATAACATCATAGTAAAGAATATTTTCCTAATATCATATCTGAATTTCTCAAGACATAGTTTGTGACCATTGGCTCAGGCTATCTGTTCTCGTGATGCTGTTTATTTTTCATTTTTAATTTTGAAGAAAAACAAGCTACTCTATTGAAGAGGTTAAACAGAATTTGGACACAAGAATAATGATAAAAATGCATCTTATAGGCATGAACTGATAGCCTGTGTCCAAATTCTTAGTCTCCATGCAAAGCTCAAATAAATGAGCCAAGGTAGTGCTGATGCATAGCAAAGTTGGAGAAGCGTAAGTTATCCATCCAAGTTTTTGCCATCCAAGAGGCAAAAAGCCAGATCTATTTTATACCTAAATAACAATTATACTCAAGCACTAAGAAGCTCTGACAAGTATTGCCTGATATAAGAAGTGCTTTTGGCTGCTCCAAAAGCAGAAACTGGCCTTCTCTTGTTCATGAAATGTGCAGTGGGTCTGTAAGAATATTTTAGGCCTGGAACTGACACAGTGAGGCCTTTATCTTCTTCATGTGTCTATGCTTTAATTTTAGTCTACTTGTTAAAACCCCAGCTAATTAAAAAAAACATGTCACCTTACTCTCTTGTATCTTTATCTCACCTTCATCTGAACAGCTGCTGACATGGATGGCATGGAGTACAGATGTGGACTAGGCACAGACACTCTACTACAATTCCAGACTTGAACTACCAAAACCCATAACTGAGCCCCACCATCAGCTGCATCAGTCCTTGCAGTTCAAATAATCGACTAATAATGATGATCATGAGTGATGTAGAAGACCAGTCATGGATTTGGTGGATGGACCACTCAGTGGATAAAGAGCTGGGTGGATGGCTGCACTCAAAGGGTTTCAGTCAGCAACTCAATGTCCAAGTGGCGGCCAGTAATGAGTGGTGTTCCTCAAGGGTCGGTACTGGGACCAGTGCTATTTAACATCAGCAATTAAATGTTTCCTTATAAGAAATCAGTTGAGTCTCAAATGAAGGACTACATTTGTTTAGAACTTACTAAAGTGAAACTGTGGTGGCTCTAGGAACTAAAAATCAAAGTTGAGTGCTCTTGCTTTATTTCCTTCTGCTAGTTGACTTCATAGTCAATCAAACTTTATAGAAATAAATTATTTTCCATGAGACACACACACACACACACACAATCCTATCTGCCCCAAATAAGACTCATAGTTGATGCAATCTGAAAAGTCATTTTATGATGCATGTCCTGCTAACAAATTATGCACTGTTCCTGATACTAAATAGGACAAAACGCAGCCATATGAAATGAAGACACTTTGGTACAAAGATAAGTCAAAGTCTATAGACAGTTTTTCTAATTAAACAGTGAAAAAAGCAGGGACTTGTGGACACACAAAACCTTCCTGAAGTCATGAAGACTGTACACCTAGCTACATTTTTAAGCATATTAGTTGGAAATCAATTACACCAGTTGCTTTAATAAAACATACTATGTCTTTTTACAGATCTTTATAGTAAGTAAAACTATACCTAATTTGTAAAGTCCAGTGTCAGCTGTGATAGCCAATGGATAAAGTAAAATGAATCCAAGTATATATATTTTGTGCATAAAACTTCTTAAAATACACATTTTCTAATAAAACTATGTGAAAATTAAGTGAAAATTCTGAAAATTCTGTGGCTAGTGAAGCATCCCTGCAACCCAATACTGAAAATATGGGTAATCTTGATGGTTGAGAGGAAGCCATCTGTGTTACTATATGACTGCCTATCCCTTGATTACTTTTAGGCACCATCAACAGCTTTCGGGAAAATACGAAAGAGACAGAAATTGAGTTTTATCATAATCTGATTAAATTATACGACTGACGTCTCCCTCTTCCTTTTTGGTTACAGGACAATTTTATTGCAGCAGAGGTTCAAAATTTCACTGACATTTTGAACTGAATTGCCTTTAAATTTGAATTTTACCAGTTGCTTAAGAAGACAGTCATAGGCGAATTGTATTTAGTGCTCTTCATTCTACAGGGAAAAGTGCTGCTTCAATTTCCCAATGCTCCTCTTCCCTGTAAAATTAGCAAATGCTAGTAGCCATGCACAGCTCCATATTAATGCTAAATGTAATATAAATGTTTTAGGCTTATTAACCAACTACCCTACCCATCTTATAGAAATCTAGATCACACAGTATTCACTATGGAGATAAATGTCAATATACACAGCATATTTTGTCATGCTAGATCAAATAGGGATCTGTTGCTTCTGCTGAACATGGAGAAAGGCTTGGCTGCAATACAGCACAACCTTTTGTGTTTGAATTTCACACAAAAAAGGGTCCCATTTCTTCTTACAAGAAGAGTGTAATGAATTATATAATCCACTATCTTAAAATTGCAAGAGGGATTGTCACTCTTTCCTATTTTTCTCATTGCCAACTGAAATTTTTACCTAAAAGGATGAGAAATAAGGACGCAAAAACCTATTTAACTGCTCTCTATATGATTGACGTTATTTTTGTCTCTTCCAAAATCTAGTACCTGAAGAATTTAATGATTTACTTACAGCATCTCCCATTAAAATGAAGTACTCAAACTCAAATTCTATGCCAGGACTCAGGAAACTAATTCTACTTCCTCCAGCAAAAAAAAAAAAAGCAGAAACAAAACCAACCAAACAAAAAAATATTAAGAGGGTAACAGATTCCACTAGGTACTTGGGAATTTGATGTTCATCAAAACCTATAGGAGTTAAATGATTTAAAGTGTCAAACATCTGCTTGAGCAGATGTAAAAAAAACCTTGAAAACTGGCATACAATAGAATGAATATAGCTTCCTGGTTATGAAGAATATGTTTTACAAAATATTGATTTTGGCTGTGGCTATCATTCTCTTTTCAAACTCTTTCTATAATCAACCTAGCTAAATACTCAAGTGGGAATGTGCAGAACCCTAGTTACAATTCACTTGCCATAAGAATAGGATAAAATAATCTTTTCCAACTCACTAAACAATGTGGATTAGCTTTTCAAAACAGCAGATAAATATTATCATATCATACAGTTTATCAAATAACTCACAGCAAAAGTGAGCCGTGGAGTACTTACCAATAAAGTAGAAACAATGTAAATATTGTTGCTACAGATTAGTAGAAAGGTCATTCCCTCAAATACTTATGCATGGTCTTTTGATAGAAGATAAACATACAGCAAGATTTAAAAAAAATAAATACTCTTTTGCTAATGACACTAATTGCCAAGTAATAATAACCCAAACCACGAGTTTAAAATACTGGAAAAGAAAATACATGTGAGTTGGGTGCTATTCCCATGAAACCTACTCCATCTCTTTTCTGACACGGGTAAACCCCATATGTAAATTCAACCTTTACTCATTAAATCCTTACCTTCAAGGTTGGGATTATGACTCTCAACTTTTTTTTTAACGAATAAGATTAAATTTATAAACTATAAATATTCCATAAATGCATGAGTCTAACCGGACTAGGAAACAAACTTGTATCTACCTTTGCATCAGGAGGAACAGGCAGTGCCTTGGAAATAGGAAAAGCGACCCAATCTACATATAAAAAAGAGAATGTTTTGTGATTTCTGTAGTCCGCTTCATCTTGTAGTTAATCATATAAATTTAATGTTAAATTGTGTATAATTTTTGCAAAGATAAGGGAGAAAACAAAGTTATGCAAATACATTGGGAGTGTTTAGTTGTTAAGATGCTTTTGCATGGGAATTATCACATAATTATAAGTAATTGGATAAATTAATTACAAAATTATATTGACTTTTGCTTCTTAGGAATTTCCTAGCTTTCTTTTTTTTTCTTTTCTTTGATGCACAAATGAAATTTCAGCTGCTTATACTCATGTCATCCATTAGGCTATGGTTAGAGTCTCAGTGGAAGAAGAAAATCTTGACACATAGCATGGGAAAGAGAAAAAAAAAAAAGAAAGAAAAAAATCAGGAAGATTATTACTTCTGTAACAGGTTGCCACCTCTTTTATATTAAATTCATTTCCCCTTCCATTTCTCCTCAATACTTGTGAATATTAACAATGAAATAAAGCCACTAAGTCCGTTTTACTCAGTTACATAAAAACTGGAAATAAAAAGTCTTCAGAGAAATAAAGAAATAACCTTGTTTGGAATGTAGTCTTGCATGACTGCAGAACGTTTCTCTGAACAAAACAGTAAGTTTAGATTTTGTGGGTAAACTTTTGGTTACCCACCAATAGCAATTTTAACTCAAATTAAAAACAGCTTTTTAAATAGTGTCAAGATGGAAAATGATCCCTGTGAAGAATCTTTTTCAAGAGCTTCTGCTCACTTTAAGATGACATATTTTGCATTCTATGTTTTTATTCCTCCTTCGTTGCTACAATGGAATTTATTAATGCTGGTAGCTCTTGCTACCTTTGGCATTTTTTGCAAATATGATCCTGCAATAATATAATCCGGAGGAAGAAGAGTAGGTGCTTATGTGAGGTGTCATCAATTACTTACCAAGGTCACCACATGCTGTATTCTCTAGGAATCGTATTAGAGGCACTGTTTCATAGCCTGAAGGAAAAGATATTGAATTATCATATTCTTTTTTTCAAAATAACATTCTGATTATTTTTGGCCTAAGTTAATATTCAGTCTAAAAACACCAAGAAGAGAGATGATTTCAATTTAAACCTACTTAACCCAGTGCAAGAAAAAACTGGTAAATTACCTACACACATTGGATAATAATTTAAGTATGCTCTGCAGTTTCAAAATTAATGTAGCATTGTTGTACTACCATCATCATTATTGTTTTATTTTAAATTAAAAAACCAGTACTAGGCTGAGAGGTACCTAGACCAAGTTAAAAGAACCTCGTGTAGAATTTCTCATCCTGTTGACCACTGAACAGGCTGTGGGACTACAAGGACTACAAAACAACAGCAAAAAATGAATCTGCCCCTGCCTACAGAGTAAGCCAACAAGTAAGCCAGCAAATAAAAAAGAAGTTAAAAAATATCCTACAAAATGTACAAAGGCAGTCTAATTTATATTTGTTTGTAAAAGAAAGCTATGGTAGCTAATATTGCACAAGATGGTCAAGGGACTATTAAAAGAAACTATCAGGTTCACGAAAAAAGCCTTTGAAATACAGAATCTAGAGGTTTTCATCACTAAAAGTCTTACTCAATCTATTCATTTAGCAGAGGACATGTGTCTAAATGGCAAAGAATGATCTGAAGTATCTTACCATCTTATCTACACACCAGGCACAAAACGGTATCTGCAGTGCAAACTATCAGAGCATTTAGACAGAATAAACACTTACTCAAATTCTTTTAGGAATATCAGGATAAATCAGTCTCAGGCTTTGGTCCTAGAGGAGTAACACTGAAGTTTATCTCTAGTGATGACCTTTACAGGACCGATGTCTGCTTGTCCATTTAGAATTGGCTTTATTTCAGATTTGGCTCCGGTGAAGCTGAATGGGGATGCCATTACCTCCCTCTGTAGTTCCACGAAAGGCACACTGATGAAACTAAGAAGTGAGCATTTGGTTTTGAATGTCAGACATCAGATGTCAGATAGACCAAACCAATAAACCATCCTGGCTTACATTAGCACTCCCTGACACTGCAATACAATGCCAGTGACAACTATAGTATTTTGTTGCCAGAAAAGGCAGTTTTGTGTTTAGTATGTGCATGAAACACCACCCTGCAAACAAAATGGTGATCAGTGACAGTATCATTACCTTGCTCTTATGCCTTTAAACATACTAAAAAATAACCACTGGGCCAGCTGACCAACTCTTTCCAAATATGCAAGAGTGCTCTTAAGTGCTGCACTTAAAAAGATGGTCAATATAGAACATTGACTAGTTAACATCAATGAAATCAAGCAATCTTCCTACTCAGGAGCCTCTGAATGCACCACTGTGTTCTGCTAATTCAGGTGAAAACACTCCAGTCAGTAGCACTAAAAAGGAAAAACAGAGTCCAGAATAGAGGCAGCTCTCATTTTCAGCATGACAAATGAACATACAATGCTAACTTGCCCTAACAATGCAAACCAATTTATTTCAACTCCACAGAGACTGAAGAGGAGTAACAAAGGTTCTGCACTCACATAGTGACCGCAGTCTCACTGACAGAGCAGGACCAGTTTTGCCATTATCACCCATTGGTTCTACTTTCACTCTCCATGATGCAATAGCACAGCATTCTTTCTGCCTTTTTGCACCACGCAACCCCATAACAGGTGCTGATGGCAGTATGGGAATAATGTTTCAGTGAAACAAAGGGACTATAAGTTAGGAAAGCAGGCCAACCTACTCGCAAGAGATTGCTTATTCCCCCAGGAAAATGCCTACCTTGGAAAACTAAGAAATGACAGACATAATCCAATTTTTTGTCAAATATTCCTTGACATTGCTGAGAGGTAGGTGGGCCTGGAGGGAGAATCTCAAATCTGATTGATATTTTTCATTTATTCAATAGAAAGAAGGAGGAAGAGCAGAAAGAAAGAAAGGAGACGCCACAAATAACCACAACAAAACTAGACCACAAACAATCCAGATAAACAAGAGAAGTTCTCCTCCTTGTTGCTGTAATGCAAAAGATCTCCATCTTGTTTGAAATCACCTTTCTCCAAAAGTTGAGTATTATGGAAATCACAGGCAGTTCCAGCTGGGAACAAATACCTGCAAGCATGTATTAATCTTGCAGCAGCTGTAGGATATGGGATAGTGTCAGTTGATCTAGATTGAATCCATAGATGTGGCTCTTTTCTTTTTTTTTTTCTTTAATTCATTTTGTCTTCTCCTTATTAACATGCAAGGAGGCTGGAGGGGCTAAGAAAAAAATAATAGAGTAATATAGCTATCAGGGTCAGACTTTTTTCTCATTGACTTTGCCTACAGGCTTCCTATACAGGAAGTCCAACAGGGCTGGAAAACAGGATCCACGTCTTCAAAACCCTAGTCCAACATCTTTATCCAGTGGAATATATTTTGAGTGAAAAAGGCATCTTAAGAAGTAAGAGGCAATGCTGTAAAGCAGCTTCAAGTTGCTATGATATGGCAGCCTTTCTGCCTCTTAGTAGCTAGCTGATATAAAAAACAGTCACAGTCTGATCTGAAAGGCCCTTCATTGTGGATCTGCCTAATGTTTAGAATTTGTATTTACTAATAACAGAGTATATTCCTTCTCACATGAGGACATACTGAAGAGAGTCATTCAACAGAAACCATAATACTCTTTGCAAGTCTCATATTCTTTGCTATAGCCTGAACACTATAGTATTTATACAAATTGAGACAGCTGCAATCCCTGCCAGACACAGTTTTATGTCAGAACAGCAAGAAATCACTTGGAAAAATACTCCTTTCACCTCCTTTTAAAGAAAAGGAATTAGAAATCTCCAGGCACTTCCCTCTTGAGTTAAATTCTGGAATTTGATTAATTTGTAAGTTGTAAGAACACCAAAATAGTTTAGAGATACTTACAGAAAGGAGGTAGTGTCCAAGGAGTCACTAGTCAATTTTTCATTTATGCAAGAAATAAGTGAATTCCTGCAGGAATGGATCAGATATGAACTTATCTCCCTAAAAGAGGAAGGATCCTGCAATGATTGCTGCAGGCAGCATTACATCCATTGCAGCAATTGGCTTATACTGGATGCACTCTGCACAGCAGAGTGTCTCCCCAGACTGACTCACCAAAGGTTTCTGTATCCCTGCCAGGTCCTGAAAAGTCATTTGGCCCCAGTTCCTTGCCTCTGACCAGGTTACAAAACTGGTTCTGTTCATTTAAGGACTCTCACTTAACAAACACATTTTAAGTGACAGAGAGACGTGACAACCTAGCCTTTATGGCAAGTCACAAAAGGTAAGACTTTTTTACTTTTCATTTATCTCTCATACACATATACATACAAATCTTCTCTTGTATCTCACAGGTTTAAGATCACCAGAGCTTAATAAACAGCTCATAAAGAAAATATTTATTTAATGGAGTTACTAGTTTCTAGTTCTTCCCAATTCAGCCTAAACCCAAAAAATAACACTTCCCTCAAAAGAACTCACTTGCGTTAGCATATGCACATGAGAACCTCTTTTGACATTAACATCAAATAGGCACTTTGTAATTTAATATCCATTACCTGAGGGAAAAAAAATACTTCGGGCATTGCTTGTATTGATATTAACGCTGATCCAACCAGAAGAGCAAGAGCTATGGGATCACTAAGCAGACTAGGATAGCCAAGAGTGAAGATGAAATTTAGGCAAGAAGCGTGAAGACTCCAAAAAATTTCATATAGCAGGTACAGCAGACCATACACAAAGAAATTATAAGATTAGGTAAAAAACAAACACCAATCTCTCACACCAGAACAGCCATCTCCTTTCCGCAGGACTGACTGCCAATCAGTTTCCAACCTATATTTTCTGTCACTTACCTTAACATCTAGTCATGTTTACTTTTTCAAATAATTAATGCTTTAAAATACATCTGAAAAGATTTTGAAGATAAGTATACAGCATTAAGAAGCATTGTTTAAAATGGAAATATTTTGGTAGTAGCTTTTCACCAACCATTCCCAAATAGGCATTACTAAACTACTGCAAAACTTTTTTTGAGTCTGACATCAGAAAGATTCTAACATCTTATGAATTCATGTCCCCATGCTAGCATAAATATTAATTTCCTGTTGGCCTTTCTATACTCCCCAAATTTGCTAATTTGTCAAAAGAGAAAGGTAACCTGATCTTCATGTAACTTAAGTGGGGATCATATTCATACTATCAGCTGAGCACTTAGGCTGCAATGTCTAATAGCCTTCTGATACTTTCCCAGACTCATGTCAAAACACAATGCAGTTTCAAAATTACTCTGCATGCTACTGAGCATGCAACTGGGAGACCGTGCTAGCACAGAAAACACTTCTGTTTATTTGCACCTCTATCTAGTCATTAGAAACCAGAGGAGAAGAAAACACCTGTGGCACAGATCTATGACTAAAATTCTCCCCCTTTTTTTTTTTTTTTTTTAATTTCTGTTCTCCTAAGGTTTTAGCTCTTTCCCCTATGTTCTTCTGCAGCCCTATGACCAGTATGTGAGTGAAACAAAAACAGCCCTGAACATCAGCTCTAATCCCTGGAGACTGCTATATGTTCTTGGCCAGTTTTGGGGCTAATACTGCTAAAACCAAGTGGCAGTTGGTAATGATATGTCAGTGCTGGGGTACGTATGTGTGGTGATTTGGCTCTGGTCCTGAAAAGGGTCTATGGTGGATGCGGAATGAACAAATCTAGTGGAGAAAGGGAACACTGGGTTTTACTTGTGTGAGGGGAGGCGGCCAGGGCCCGGCACCTCAGGGCGAGGGCGGGAGCGAGGCGGCCGGGGCCCGGCACCTCAGGGCGAGGGCGGGAGTGAGGCGGCCGGGGCCCGGCACCTCAGGGTGCGCACCCCTCAGGAATGGTGTGAAGCTTCTGCCTCCCGCTCAGCTGCGCGAGGGCTCCAAGTCACCGGACAACACTTCCCCCTGAGAGACTTGGCAGCGGGAGGAGGAAGGCAGAGCCCACCATGGTGGGAGAGGCTGACAGGCTTCTAGCTCTCTCGGCTTCCCCCGGGGACGTACCTTAAGCCCAAGGTCCTGCCGCACCTTTCCAGGTTGCCTGAGGGCTCCCGAGGGCGACTCACCGGAGCTCTTCCCGCCCACCTCACCTCACCTCACCCTCACCGGCCGCTCCGCAGGGGGGCGAGCCGCCGCCCGGCCCCGGCTGCCGCCCCCGCCCTGCTGCGGGGCTGAGCGCCGCTCCCGCCGCCGGAGGTACTCCCCGGGGCGGGGAGGGGAAGGGCAGTGCGGGGAGGCGGCACCGCTCTCCCACCTGCTCCCCCCTCCCTCTCTCCCTCCGCCGCCGGCGAGGTTTAGTGATGAGGCTGCCGCGGGAAGCGGCTGGCGGGGAGCAGCCGGAGGAGTTTGTTTGCTGCCTCTCCCCGTTTCCCTGATGCTCTGAGCCGGAGTCTCCTCCTTCTCTCCGGGCTCGCACCCGGGCTGGATGCTCCGTTCGCTCCTCGCTTCGCTGCTACAGTCTCCAGCCGCTTCCCGCCGCCCCGCAAGACCATGGAGCCGTCCGCTGCCCCTCTGGACGCCACTCCGGACCCCGCCATCGTGCAGCCCCCCGGGGCCAGCTCGCCGGTACCTCCCCGGGAGCAGCAGCAGGAGCAGCTGCGGATCGGGGAGAGCGGGCAGTTCAGCGAGGGGCTGGAGGACAGAGGTGAGCGCCCGCCCGTCCCTCACCCCGCACGCTGCCCGCCTCCGTGGCGTTCCCCCCTCACCTCCCCTCCGGCCCGACACGCCGGACACCCACACCCCGACGGCTTCTCCTCCGCCTTCCCCGCAGCACCTTCCTGCCTGGCTCTCCCAGACCCCTGCCCTTCTCCTCATTCCGCCACAGCAGCCCTTCCCGCCCCCTCTTCTGACAGCCCCCGACAGCCGCACACCGGCTCCTAACTGCTCCCGCCGGCCCGCAGCCGCCCGCCCTGCTTCTCGGCGCCCGGTGATCCTCCGGACCCCCTCAGCTCTTCCCTCGGAGCCCCCCGGCCTCCCGCGGCGTGAGGGCCTGCAGGCCCCGCTCCCGCCCTGCCGCCGCCTCAGCGCCCCCCCGCCGTCTCCCCTCAGCCCGCCGCTGGCACTGCCTTAACATCACCCCCCCACACGTACTCGCCTTCCCGCGCCGCCCTCGAAGCTTTCCCCCGTTTCAGTTCTTGTGCCAGCACCCCGCGACAGCTTTAAAATATATATGTGTGTATATATATATTTTTATAAACTCTATTTGTGGCTTTTCTCACCTCGCCCGAAAACTTGCCGGGATGGCGGGGGAAGCGGGTGCCGCTCCCGCTCCACGGGCGAGGGGGAGAGAGCCCGGGCCGAGGGGCGCAGGTGGCGGCGGGGGGCTGGGGTCTTTCCCGGAGGGGCAGGCGGTGCCGGAGGTTTTGTCGCCGCTGAAGGGAGGGAAGGAAGGAGGGTGGGAGAGAGGCCGCTGGGGTTACCTGCCGGCGGGGCTTGTGGCAGCCGCCATCCGAGCAGGGGCTACGGGGCTCCGCCACAGCCCGGGGTCAGGGCGCTTCCCCGACTCCTCGTCTCCCTACCCCTGCCGCATCACTCGTTTTGTGTTATTTGCTTAAATATCTGAGCAGGGCTGGAAAGCTGCCTGCTCTCGAACAGCGTTACTCTTTAATGTGAAGCGCACCTCTGTCGGGCATCTGTGAGGAGGCGCTCGCTGACCTCCTGCCCGTAAAGGCAGCTGCCATTTTAACCCTCCCCATTGCCCTGTCCTCAACGCTGCCAGCCTTCTTTACCACACAATTTGTGTCCATTTTTTATTTCACATATAGGCTTTTCTTAGTCTCTCTGTTGCCTTTTCATCCTTTCTCTTTTTGCTTTCATTATCCCGGAGTCCCTTTTGTGTTCTCAGTCTTCATCCCATCCTACACATAACCCCTGTATCTCCCATTCTTCCCCCAGCTTCCCAAATGCCCGTGCCCGCTCACAAATCCTAGACATGAAGTGGAGAAGTAAGGGGGAAGAGCAGTCACCGTTGTCTCTGACAGGTTTCGGTCATGTCAGGGTTGGGGACACCCCTTTTTTCCAGGGGTTACGCTCGCTGTCACCACCAATGGCAGAGGACAGATATAGTGAATGAGGGCAATTGGAGGCTTCAGTTCCGTTTCAAATAATGGGAATGGGGAATTTTGATTATGATTCAAACTGGGAAGTTTGATTTCAGCAATTTTAAATTTGTGCCCAGTATGACAGAGCTAAAGATGAAAACTGACCGTTTGGTATTATGGGCAATTCATAAATGAGAGTGTCTGTGGTACCTAACCCTATCTTTTTCTAGGAGGGAAATGAGACTAAAGCTGCTGATTTTATTTCTTTCTTTGCCTTCATGCTCTTTCCATGGCCCTTGCAGTAGCTTTCTTTTAGCCTTTCCTATGGTCACTGGATAATTCCCAGTCATTGTAAAGGAAAATCTGGTATGCTTTTTGCAGGTTGTCCCTGTTGAAATTGTTACAGTCTGTCCTTTTAGATTGTACTTCTTCTTATGATCTTTTCCAATGAATCATAGCAGATCCGGTTACAGAGATGATACTTCCGTGTTTGCTAAAAATAAAAACTAACCCTAAATTTTGGAACAAGATATTTGTTCTTTAAGAGTCAGATCCAAAATCAGTAATAATTTTGTGGATGGGGTCCTTAAATTAACATCTTAGGTGAACAGTTTTTTATTAGCCTTATCTCTTCCACAAATTCTAGCTTGACATTTTAAAATGATCCCTTAGCCAAATAGAAAAGTACTTCTGGTAAGTCAGCATATGGTAAAGAATATCCTAGAATCACTTCACAAATATGCCAAGCTTGTGTTCTGCAACTGTTAGGCAGGTTTTTTCTCCTTCTGATTTTTTTTATGGGAAGAAAATATGTTAATATATGAAGGTACTGAAAGATAAAATAAAAATCCAGTGGGTTTCACCAGCTCATCATCTTTTTTTTACCATAAGGATATCTATGTGTTAAATAAATTAATGGCAATAAAATTATTCAGTATGTAAATTTCAGGACGGAGGAATTTTATCAGTAGATACTAGCTTTTTATTTTTGTAGCAATGCAGGTCATACTGAAATATTATCTTTCAGCCTCTTGTAGATGCTTAAAACTTGTTTTCTTGTGGTCAGTGGAAAAAACAAGGAGGTTTACCTTATGAATTGTGTTGTTGCGTGTAAATTAATGAGCTTCTAAATAATCTTTGTTATGGGCTTGGTAGTCACGTGAACGAGTTTGTATTTTTATGTGCCATCCCCTAGGACACTCGTAAGAATAATACGATCTTTCTCAGGGATGAAAATTGTAACTACAAAAATTTTATTTGGCTTATTTTAGGAAGGAAGGGATCACATTTCTGACAGCTAGAATATGCCAGCCATTTTGAGAGGGAGCGAGAAAACCCCACACACGGCAGAGGTGGTTCAGATTTACAAGGATTGCAGTCTCTGTCATACTGGACACGTGCTTGACATGTGAATAGTAATCAGCAGTGCTGCACTGGCTGTGGGGCTTATTATTCATTTCTCAATTTAATTAGAATATTTGATTTGTAAGTATCAACTGTGTATGTTGGAGTTCCCAGGTAATAGTAGCTGTAGCCATGATGTTGTTAAAGAAGGAAGCAGGTAATGATGTCTGTCGTTCTGATCCCTGTTTGCCTGAGTTTTGAAATATTAATAATTAAAATTAACTAAGAGAACCTACTTTGCTGTATATGCCAACGAGGTTTGGGCTGTAATTTAAAATCCTTAGTTTGAGGATAGGGCAGGAGGGGTGAACACACAAAACGTGAGAAGATGTGTTTTCTCTATGGTTATATTAGTAGAAATCTCTCCTTTCAAGACGTGTTGTTAAATTACCTGTGCAATTAAACTGCACATCGTTATATGTAGTCGCAGACGACAGGCCAAACATTGGGGCAAAAAGAAGTATTTAGTCACACAAATGAAAGCAGGCTCTGTGAGAAATAGCTGTGCAGTACTAGCAGTAAAAGGCTCAAATCTTTCAGAGTTGTCATCTGTTTCCATGTATTAAACAGACATGTTTTCATGTATTAAACAGACAAAGACTGGACATAATAAGAAATAGATATCATTTCAAAGTAGGGCCTAGTAATTATCCTGCATTGCAAGTTTGCAAATTCTTTTTCATTTCCATTCAAAGAAAGAAAATTCTTTCTTTTCTATTCATAAAGAGGGGAGTATGTAGCACCAAAGTGAGGTAATTTTTAAAGTTTTCTAAAAACACAGTACAAGCGTGAAATTCTCAGTGGCTTTCTAAACTACCATAAAGAAACTCTCTATGCTTTATTGTAATTCTGGTGAAAAAACCATGAAGGATCTTTCCAAGACAGCATGAATCCCACCAATTATGCTAGGATTAGAATCAGTAATTTTGACAGACTTCAAGTGGCAGAATAAAATCTGGTGGCTCGAATTGTTGCCACCCCTGGATGCCTGCCCCTCTGCTGACACGTTGCTGCCCCTGAGGCAGAGATGTCTGATTCACTTCTGAATTGATTCCAAAACCGTTGCAGTTTTCAGCCAGTACATTACAGTCAGTTGAAATTAATATCTGTTAATGTTAATAAACTTGGTAACTTGGTGAGACACGGTGTGCGTTCAGGAGGACACCGATAACCAGATCAAATGTCCCTGCATTGATAGCAGCAATAACCATCAGAGAGAAAGCTGGGGAAGGTGAGGATAGTAACAGCTTCAGCTGTTCTGTTTTAATCTGCACCTGAGTCTGCTGGAGCCCCTGCTCCTAACCCTTTGTCTAAGGCATTAGACCAGCTACTGAAAGGCTGTGCCAGCACCCCAGTTCAATGCACTCGGTGCAGGCAAGTCCCTCTGAAAAGTGATCGTCATCTAAGGCACCACCCACACTTTCTGGAGTAATTCATTAAGAAAGTTAAAAGCAATCAGGCGTTCTCTCCAGTTAAGCAGATTTGAGCAGGAACTTGCTGCTGAAGAAGAACGTATGTTTCAAATTAAGTGGATGTATTAAGCGCAAAAGAATCTGGATGGGAAATATGGAAGGCAAATATATTGAATTCTGAATGCATTTTAAAAGTGGCTTAAGATTCAGACTCAGAGAATGAGAACCAAAGAGTGTTATTATTTTCTTTATTTTTAACCCAAATTCTTTGCTGTGATTTAAGATGAATGGAAAAAAAGACATCCACAAATTGAAAGCATCAAAAAGGAGAAAGCAATCCCATTCCCTTGTGTTCAACAGACTGCTGTGCTGATGACAATAAAGACGGAATTATTTCTTCAGGTAGTTCTAGATGAGGATGTATTCTTACCTCACTTGAAGGACATTATATTTCAAGAGTTTTTTTCAACTGTGATAGCTTTGATTTTAAAGTATGCTTCCTTCTGTTTCAATGCTCAATATGAGCAGTAATTTCTGTGCATCATTGGTAGGTTATTTTGCAGAGACTGGTGAGCATGAGTTTTTCTCCTGTGTTAATTATGTTCAAGATCCTGAAGTCCTGAAACGAGGTTTGATCTGAGTGGGTGTAGGACTGAGCCCTTTCCTGTGTAGATGTACCCGTGGAAACCCAAAGTGATGTGAGTTTCCCTAACTGCCCTACAATTGCAATGCTCTTTCTAAGTGACTGATGTGTGGGGCTTTCCATGTGAAATCTAAACAACTTGTGTGTGCTCTCCTTGCTTCCTCATGTGTTTCTGGTGACTTCATTCACTTAACGTTAATAACATGGGCAGGATTTGATTCTGTATTGATTCCATATATAATATAGAATGTAAATATGTGATGTAGGTCTGAACTAACACAGCCATGTTTTTAAAAGGAACAATGTATTGTTCATACCTTCTTTGCTTATTGCTTATCAGGTTTACTAGAAAGCAGTACGAGGCTAAAACCTCATGAAGCTCAAAGCTACAGAAAGAAGGCATTGTGGGTTTCCTGGGTCTCCATTATTGTCACACTGGCTCTTGCAGTGGCTGCTTTCAGTGAGTATTGGGAATATTTTAAATCTTCACACCTCTTCCTTTTTTTTTTTGTTTTGGGCTCTCAGAATGTCTCTCTTTGTGGAAGCTTTCTCATGTTTTTTTCTTCACAACTGCTAAAGAGCTTTCTCTCTAGACTGCCTGTGTCTGCATGGTGTTTATAAATTAGTAAAACTGCTGTTTTTTTCTGCAGAGGATAGGGTTGTTGAAGGTCGGAGAAAGAAAGAGGAGATGTTGATTCCTGTTAGCATGTATGCATGTGGAACTGTTCATTTTACAAAATAGTGTAAAAATCATTATGCAGTGGATGCCTTTAACTGAAGAGGTCAAATATGACAAGTCTTAATCCACCTGGGATTTGTAGTGGGAATGCTATAATAAAGAATAGTGAGTTGTAAGGCAGAAATATATAATTTATCTTTATTACACAGACCGACCCCCTAACACAATGCTAATCTGGAGGAGAAATACCATTTTCTTTTTCAGCCACTGTTTTAAGTTTCAAGACTTAACAGAAAGAATTAAAAAAAAACCCCACAAACCCAAACCACTTTTATATGGAAAAAATGGAATATATTTCTTTTATTTCAAAACAGGGAAGAATGCTATATTGTGTAATTAAAGATTTATTTTAGTTCAATGCAAATATGTAAAATAACAGCTTTCTGTCTTGGTTAGTTAAGTAACACTGCATTACTGTAAGGACAAAAAGGAATGTGGAATATGGAACAAAATGTTTGCAATGGCATATTCTCTGTTTAAAAGAGGAAAAAACCAGAAATGACTGGATTTACATGTTTGTGTAAACAAAAAGAAAGTTCTGTCTAGGAGACAAGACATCTAAGGTGTCTCAAAACATCATTCTTTGGCTTGATAAAGACAGACTTGCATTTTCTTTTTGAAGCTGCAGCAGCAGCATGTGTTTTATTATTCTAATCTGCAGTGTACGACCTGCTGCTGAAGTTGGTGTCAGCTCCCAGGAGAGATTATTAGAATCTGACCAAATGGTCTTTGAAAACTCAACATACATTACTCGTAGTGATTTATATAGAAACACAGGTACAATAACTTGATTTTAAAAGAAGAGAAAAGAGAAGGGACAGTGTAAATCAGAATCTAACACTGTAAAGAATATGAATGTATACAAGAAAGCAGGACATTTGAGTTTCCAGTTTGTTGTGCTACATGAAAATGCAGTAGTCTGTCTTTGCTTCTGAAGCAACGTAAAAGTAAGTACTATGTTATAGAATAATTTTACAATATAATTTCAGGGACTATCAAGAAATGGCTTAATTTTATTTTACAGTTTCATTTGTCAGAGTTGCAAGACATAAGTATAAAGTGGATAACTAAACCACTCCATTTCTTTTAAAAGGGTCTTTTAAAAAATTTCTAAGATTAGTAAGGCTACCTGAAAGCTTTTATTTTCTGTTTTCTTTATTTTTGGCATTCTGGCAGTGTTTAGAAACCCTGCAAAAAAAATGGCAGAGAAGGTAGTCCCTGCCTTCTGTGACTGCATCCTCAGCTGAGTGGATGGGCACTGAACTACTGAAATCAGCTCTTAGTACTGGACTAGTTACGTGTCTTTGAGATGTGGTTTTCCTTGTGTTTGAAGGGGCTAAATTTCCAAAGAAGAAAAGAGGAAGCAGCACACAGATATGTATTAAAGCTGTATGGACAGACTTTTAATAGACAGTTGGCAGATAACTTAGATGCCACAAAAGCATTGCCAGGGCTTTTGGTATGCTTAGTACTAAAACTTTTTATTCTTTGAGGAAAATACATTCTTCTAGAATCACTTTGCTCCCCTGTGCAGTTTCAGCAGTTCTGTTCAGTTTATCGTCTCACGTTGTCCGTTCTCTTCTTTTGTGCTGTCCTTTTAGCAGGTTCCTCTAGCCAAACCCATGAGTTGGGAGACGTGCCAGGTGACCAGAGTTTGCTACTTGTTTGATGTAAATGACTAGTTGTCACTTTGAGGTGTCTGACACTGCCAGTTCTTTGCAAACACCTACTATTTAAGGCATCCTGTCTCTGTTTTACCTCTTGTCTGTAATAGTGGAGCGTTAGCAATACGGCTCCGATGTTCCGTTTCAGTGAAAAATGGGGACCCGCTGTGCTAATTGTCAAGCTACACTGACTGAATTCTCACCATTCTTTCTGATTTCCCTTTAAATTCTTCCTGTAAATTTCTGCCCTATCCTCTTATATGCTTCAGAATTTTTTCTTGCAAGTGTATCTCGTTGTTCTGCTTTTTTTGCAGCACATGATATAGTAAAGATACTTTGCCAGGGAACTGATGTGACTTGATAACTGTAGTTGAAGAAATCGGTAACATGGAGGGTAAGAAAAATACTAAGAGGAGTGATACCCGTGTATCACTCTGTGTGCATGGTCTGTGTGGAGGGTGTGGGAAGTGATTCAGGAGCCTCCTTTTCCAACCAAGTGTTTTTAAGTAGCTCCCTTTACTCTTTTTCAGGGTCTGCCCTCTCCCTTGAGTGCTGCAGCTTGATCACTGTCCTTCCTTTCAAACTAATAATTTTTCTTCCTAAGCTATTTTTCCCAGCATTAGAGTAAGTTGGAATGGTTTATCTTTACTGGTATGAGGTGTTTTCTCTATGATGATGATGATGATGCTCCAGCCAAACTTTTGCTTGGTAATAATGAAAGATTGATAAATTGTACTTTGATCTGAATACATAAGTAGTTTCCTTATTAAATAATGATGTATGGCCCCGAGGTGCAAGATCCACTGATCTGAACTCTCTTTACTAGACTTAAAAAAATCCTGTGTATAGTGTTTTCTGAAAGTTTATAAATTCAAATTATATATGTTGTATATTTGCTGCATAACAGGTCACTAGTACCTATTCTCTCTTGGATGGGCTATTTTGCGGCCTGAAATATTGGAATGCAGAAGGTGAAATGCTGATATATACATCAAAATGAGTTTGTTCTCTTCAGGTTTGGGAATCTAATCTAGGCTAGGCTGGATATGCAGCAGGATGGCTGCTTAAGGGAAAATAAAATAGTCATCTTTCATTCACTAATATGGAGAAGTAGGACATACACGGACCATAAAATCAGCTTTTTGCTTCAGCTGAAAGAACAGATCTCTTACTATCAGGCACTCAATATGCTGAAGTTTACCACAGAAGTGCTGTACTTGTAAAAGACGATTTGGAAGCTTTGGCTGCTGTCTCTAAATACAGCTCCTGCCCTCTGGTGATGGTTGTGGACTCATGGGCCTTGGATGCTCTTGAAGGTGTTGCTTTCCAGCATATAGTTGCACAAGGCTCCAGTAAGATCTTTATAGAATTAAATTTGTAAGATCCTTGAGGTCAGTGGAGCCCTGTGACATTATGGTATCATCTTTAGCACCTGGAAGTTAGGCTCACTTAGAATCAGTTGTGCGTATTCTGACATTTGTGGTTTTGTGCAATACTTTTATGGTCAGGTACTGAGCAATGCCTGAGGAAGAATTTCATTTCACTTTTCATTTCAATGCTCTGTGAAATATGTATGCTTGTAGAATTCTTATCAAGAGTGGATTTACATTTTTAGAAATACATAGTAATAAACTGAGACTGGGCACAATAAAAATTACTAAAATGAATATTAATTTATTCCTCAGCACCCCAAGTAAGTGCTGGAATAATAATTTTAATATAATTACTTGTTTCTGCTTTATGATAATATAAAAAAGAATGATAACATAATATGAACATCTTTTTTTGCAACATATGTGTGTGTAGTATAAGGCTGCAGTCTAAATAATTTCATAATAGCAACTGTAACTTTCTGTATTGTAGGTTCATGCTGAGTCTAATTTCAGAATCATAATAGAGGAGGAGGGACTATTACAGTGGAATGGAACTCTGGTGTTTTGAAACCCATTATTCT
This sequence comes from Scolopax mira, assembly GCA_004320125.1. Classification (NCBI taxonomy): domain Eukaryota; kingdom Metazoa; phylum Chordata; class Aves; order Charadriiformes; family Scolopacidae; genus Scolopax; species Scolopax mira. Next base: position 59,194 of record BJBW01004840.1, read on the forward strand.
CAGTTTCTTGACACTGATAATATTAAACAATAATTTTGAAAAACATGCAAATACAGCTTTTGCTGTTACAGTTTAATTTCCGCTCAAGCAGCTAGTCTCTGATAGTATTGTCAAAGCAGAAAACAAACTCTCATTCTCTCTGGTATTTGTTGTCCAGCATAGACTTGTGATACACAGAATGTAGTTTGTTCCTTGATCTTCCCGATTTGATTAGCTAAAATTGTTTCATGGTGAATGGAGCAGTTATATCAATATACCAAAACAATGTATAGACCAAACTCTGCACTAAAAGCTCTCTTTGTAGTCAGAGATGGGGTAAAGATCTAGAATCTATGCCTCTGTAAATGTAAGCTTTGTGAAGGGCTTTCACAGGGTAGCCATGAGATGGGACTTGCAGCCAGGCTGTCCCAGTGTGGTCAGAGCACACCCAAGTAGGTCCTGCCTGCTCCTTCATCACGGGAAGAGTTGATGCTGGGCCATTAGCAAAATGCTGGGGAAATAGCAGGCAGGTTGTGAAGTCTGTCCACGTGGTTACTTTATAGATCACTCTTTTTAGATCGCCACAGACGTATTTAAGGGTGTAGCTTTATAGAAATAACTGAAAACTTGAGCGCAACTGTAAATCGAGGTCTTATCCTGCTAACTGTTTAGTCTGATGTAATAAATATGCACTGTTATTTTGTGAAGGTGAATTTCATTCACTACAAGAAAGACAGTGAGGTGCTGAAGTGTGTCCAGAGAACGAAGCTGGTGACGAGTCTAAAGCAGAAGTCTTATGAGGAGAGGCTGAGGGAGCTGGGGTTGTTCAGCTTGGAGAAAAAGAGGCTGAGGAGAGACCTTATCGCTCTCTACAACTCCCTGAAAGGAGGGTGTGGAGAGGCAGGGTTGGTCTCTTCTCCCAAGTAACAAGCAAGAGGACAAGAGAAAATGGCCTCAAGTTGTGCCAGGTGAAGTTTAGTTGGATATTAGGAAAAAAATCTTCACTGAAAGGGTTGTCAGGCATTGGAACAGGCTGCCCAGGGAAGTGATTGAGTCACCATCCCTGGAGGTATTTAAAAGATGAGTAGATGTGGTGCTGAGGGACATGGTTTAGTGGTGGTCTTGGCAGTGCTGCCTAAATGGTTGGGCTTGATGATCCTAAAGGTTTCTTCCAACCTAAATGATTCTATGATTCTACTAGTCCATGTAGTATCTCAGGTGGGAACTTGATAGATACAATTCTGTAAGCGGCAGTATTTTATAGGATTAGCTATTGGCCCATGGATAAGACATTACAAATAAATGCAAAGAAACTGACACTCTTATTTTGCGTACAAAACCATTTGTGTTTCAAAATTAATTACTGAAAAATGACTTCTTAAAGTGAGTTTCTACATACTGGGATTAGAGAGGCATTTTGTTTGAAATGCATGGTCCATACGCTTAGAAATTTCAGGGTAGAGCTTGCTTACACACTGAAGCTTCATCCCAGTTCAGACTCTCTAACAGACAGATTCAAATGCCAACAAGGCTTAGAAAGTATGGATCCAGGTCTACTTTCTTCACTGGAATGACTAAATTGAGCCATAAAATCTCATTTTGGTTAGCTGTAAGACACAGCTGCTGATTCTCCTCCTGTGTCATGCTACTCTGCTGCACTGCAAATGGAGTTAGATGGGACAAACATTGAGTTGAAGGTGTTATCCTCTGGATGCTTGGATGCAATCTGTTGCTCCTCATCTCGGGCATACTTACTTGGACAACTGAACTGGGGAATGACTATATCAATTTATTGATGACTATATAATTTTCCCAGTGACTCATTCCTATTCTTGCTTGAAAAATTAAATACATGTGAGCTTTCCCTTATGTTTGCACAATACTTAGGATACCCTGGGCACAGCTGTGTATAATAATGCTACCACTAATAAAGAATACAGGTGAAGGTTTATGGTTTGGATATCCAATTCAACATTCTCTAAAGGTCAGTGGATTTCAGACAAGTGATTGTCATTAAGAATTCAAGCCTGTTTTCCTGTTTTAGAATGTCTCAGCTGGGTACTTAAACAGAATTCTCCAGGATCTCTAAGCACATGAAAAGTCCACGTCTTTGTGTTTTCTCTTCCAGGAACTACACAGATTTACATTTCTCACTCCTAAAGACCTGAGAAGTTTGAGGGTTTTTTTGCAGTAGAGTACATTACATTTATTCAGAAAGTTACATTTCAAGTCACAATATCATGCAGAACCTTAAACACAACTAAAAGCTAAGTACAGAATAGAACTGCTGTGTAATAGTATGCATATCCCTCACTTTGCATATTTCTCAGGGCATTTAATTACATCACTTACAAAAAGACAGCTGCTTCAGGGCTGTAGTCTCACAAAAGTGTTAATGAAATATAGAAGGTAAATTCCCACAATAAAGTTCTGATATTGGAGATATTTGTGCAATGCTATTGTCCTTGTTGCAGCTGTATTACTATGGTCAAAAACAGAATTTCATCCATTATATGTAACATCTAAAGGACAAAAATATCCATTGCCTGAGCAGTGCTGGTAGAAGATGGCCTTTTGTATAGGTCAGTCTGTACTTAGCAACAGTAAAATGCAATTTTCATTCACTGAAAATGAAACGAGAGGCCAGTAAGAGCCTGTCTTTTTTTAGGCATACAAAACTCTTGGTTTTGTGACTTTCTTGGGAGGAGAAAATAGCATATGGATGACAAGTTCAAGACTGATAGCTGTTGAACAGAAGTGTAGGTCTAAAATCTGCAGTACTTCACACGTCATGAAATCCTTTCCTTAGTTGGCAGGCAAAACGATGATAGAAGTCTGTGAAACCCAGAGCAGGCTATAGAATGATCTCTGCCTATGCATTTGAACAGTAAACAATTTAAAAAATTGTTGCTCTGGTAGAACTTTATTGAAACATCTGAGTTTGTGTTTAAATGTTAACCTTTAACACATACGAACCTGTTGTATTTTTGCATTAGAAAATCAGAATTTAATCGTTTCTTGTGCAAAGTACTGATTCCTTTCTCATGAGAGAGGATCATCCCAAAGAATTTTGACATTAAAACAGGATGCTGATACTAAAGAAAAACTAGCATTATAACATCATTTCAGGAAGAATGAAAAACACACAAGTATGTTCAGTCTAGGCTGTGCAGTATAAAAATCATAATCACAGTTCTTTTATATGTTGTTTTGGTTTTCCTTTCTGAGATTCTTTTTTTGTGCAAAAGTCTGAAATAAGTCTGTGCAATGTCTAGACCAGTAAGAACAGTAGTGTCCATTAAATGAATACATAGCTATATTATATTACATAATCTATACTATATAAAATATATATAATATTCTTATTCTAATATATATAAAATATTTATTTTATGATGGAGATTTTAGACTTTTGAAATTCGGTCTTCAATTTTGCCATCAGATCTCTGCTAGGATTCCATTAAAGGCAACTTTGTGTTTGATGATTCAGACGTTCCAACTGTGGAAATAGAGTTGTGTTGCAAGGTACAAAGTACAAATAAGTAAGATAAATAACTAGGCAGTGTTAGATAATTGGGCTGGTGTCATGGATCCTACTCATATCCCTGAGAGAGTTGTGCTGTGCCATTAGAGATAGATGTAGATAGAGGGTGAATTTTGCATATGGGAAAAGAAGAGCTTAATGGGGGTGGTTTTAGGTGCACCACTTGGTGGTAATTGGTGTGGGAAAGATGTGCCATAAAGCCATCCCTACCCTGTGTCTTGGCTACAAGTAGACAAAATTAGTTAGAGAAGAAAAGAATATTAGGTTTATTGCATGTAATTGGTATTAACTGTTGTCCATAAAAAACTATTTGACTTTTTCTGTATAATATTGAATTTAAATTATCCTCTGGTACAAGTCTGAATTGCTGCTTTTGCTTTATTGGTATATCACAGAGGTAAGTGGTTGTACATCTGCCCTTTGTAGGAACATCGCCGTCTTAAATGTATTTTCAATCAATGGCTGTAGTGGCAGTTACAAAGTAATACCTCCGCTGCTGCAGACTTACCTCTTGTGTGCAGTCATGAATGTGTTAACAGATTTCTTCATGAATGCCTGATGGAACAGTAAAATTTGATTTTCATAGATCATGAGATGATTTTTCTCTGCCCTGTCCCGTCTGTCGTCCTCAGCCCTCCCCAATTTAAAAATGCGCTTCTTGGCAGAGATGAACTTGTAATTCTTCGCTAGAGCTAAAAATCAAGATTAGTGAAAGTTAATGATGTTAAATATTCATTGTACCAGCATGACTTTATTGTTAGAAGTTTGTGAGGATGTAAAACACTACAGAATTAAAACAAACTCTTCAGGCAGCAGAGAAAGTGATGAAAATCAGAACACAGCTTTCTTTTCCTTAGATTTTCTTCTGCCAGAAATTTTGTTAATACGTTTTAACTTAGTAGACAACAAAATGTAAACAACAAAATGTAAATTTGTACCTGACTTAAATATTGTAGTAACATTTATAAGTTTTGCTTTGCTGGGGAGGTTGATAGTGCTTGGTGTTTGTGTCTTGGCACTTACTCTGTGTGATTTTTCAGTAGCGGTGTTTGAGTGCCTTTCACTGAAAGTCAAAGCTTGTTAGATTTTAATATTTTTTCAGTACAGAATTCTATTTGCAGATGAGTCATCTTGCTTTGGTATGCCTGTACTATAGGAGGAACTTATTAACAGTGAAATAATCACATAAATAATATCTGCTGCTTTACAACGCAGTATAACTCCCAGCAAGTCTGTACCATGTTCCAGCAGAACATCCTTTTGGTTGGCCGAGACACGTGCCAATGTGAAGCAATGGTAGCACTAGATGAGAAATAGGAGCATCTGAGAGTCTGTGGCTATATACAGAGTGGTAGCAGAGAAAATTTGTTCCATAATGGAGGCTGATGTCATTTGAATAGGTGACACTGCCCCTTCTGAAGCTAGGAACCCAGTATTAACTGAAGAACGCTTTTTTTCATAAAAATACCACCAGCAGGGTCATTAAAATTATGTCCTACATACTCTGATTTGTTACATGCTATGACACTTTTTGAGCAATGGCAAGTTAATACCCATCTTGTGAAAAATCCAGTTCGATAAATTGATCTACTATTGCTCTAATAATTAGAAAAAAATATTATTTATCATTGTAGGTGATAAGCTATACTAGAACCCCGTGTGCTGTGGTGGGCATTTCTGGTGCATTGTAAAATGATGCATGTGGGGGAGTTAATCAATCTGTTGATTAACTGAAAATATTAATAGTCTAAAATAAAACCATGTAAAAATATGGTGGGGTTGGATGGATTGATTGTTTTTTCATTGAAGGAATGGTACTCGAATGATAAGGGTGTACAGTTGTTCTGATCTCTATTTTGCATTCAGAGATTTTGAAATCCTGTCAAACAACAGTTGGTCAAATCTTTCAGATTGAAAGATTGGAAAACTTTGATACATTGTATTAAAATGGTCAAATGAATTTTGTTCAAATAAAGGTTGTCCTAAGCCTTTGGTAAAGACTAAGACCAAAAGTCTGAATACTGGGGAAGGCAAGATAACTTTTAATAGGCACTAACCTTCATTTGCAAACCAGCCTTCTGCAAAGAACCACTTCTAAGTCTCTCTTCTGACTTTCATATGTGACCCGTTACTATACTTTTCTCCTCTGGATGTGCAGAAAAAGGCTCAGATAACTTAGCTTCAGAGTTAGAAGCAACAGATTAGTCAGTGCTTACTCAAAGAAGAATGACCAGAAATAACCAGCTGGTATTTTTGCTAGACAGAAAAACTGCAGAGGAAGGAGGATAGTCTGACAACTACTGTAAAAATAGTTAGACAAAAGGCATCTGCCTTCCAGGAACTGCTGCAGAAGAAGTGGCTTGTGGTACTTGCGCCATGAACTCTGCCTTTCTGTAAGAGATCTCAGGGCCATTTTAATGCTAGGTGTGATGCTGAGAACATGAGTAAGATCTACTGCAGAACAGGATTCACAGCTGAATCCTAAATGAAGATTTCTCATCAGATATGAAGACTGTTAATCTTCTGCTATTAAAGGTTATGCATCAAGGAACTGTTAAATGTAATGTATCTTTTCAATATATCAAGGTGAAGAAAATATGCCTCTAAGTGCATTGTCCTCAGATCACATTTTCTAATGAAACATTTCAATGACCAAAGAATGACAGGATTTCTCCAGCCTCTGAAAAGAAAAATCTAAAGTTTTAGAGGAAAGATTTATTATCATTCAATAGAATTTAATAGAATGGAAATGCAGCCTGCAGTATCAGCTAGGACGTGTAGCTGGGGAAAATAAAAGTAGCTCCATGCATTCCCATGTTGTTAAGGCTGATAGACAACTGTCAGACAGGTTAAGGTATAGTAGAAATGCTGAAGTCCAAATTATAAAGGAGTCCCTTAGAAATAGTATTTTGTGGAAACCACGTAACTTACTTTACCTTCATAAAAAGAATGATTTGTGATCCTTCCATGGTAAGAATGCTCTTTCATAACAACGAATGGCTTCAGATATTTAATAACAGATTTGTCATATTTGGAACACTTAAATTCATGTTTAGTGTGAATTGGATTAATCCTAGAAAAATGTCTCTAACGCTTCCATGGAAAACAGAGGACAGAGCCAAGTAACCAGCATCGGATTTGGCTAGCCTCATGGAAGTTACTGACAAAACTGGTGGTGGTTGCAGTGGTGGCAGATCACTGCCTAACTACCTGGCTAAGGAGTTAGAAAACTTCTAAACAGCATGGGGGAAAAAAAAAAAAAGGAAGACAGCCAGTAGTAGCATTGGTTTATGTTGCTCAATTTGTGTGTGTGTAAGACAGAAAGGCAAATGAAAGGCATCAGTCTTAGCCAGTTGTTCTGTAAGAGAGGGAATGAGGGCTATATTTATGGCTGGAGGATTATTGTCTACCTCCTGACTTGACAGCCATCACTATTCTCTGACTTGCTGCTGTGGGTAACATATATCAGACTATAATGTCTAACTGGGTGGAACTAATAGTACCCAAAAGAGCCAATTCGTTTGCTTATCTTTGTGGCACATTAGAAACTAGTAATAAACTGTGCCTCCTTTTCATTGAGCATGACTTGATATTTCTGTGTGTAATTAGCTGTAACAAGAAAAAGAGAGATTGTTTAACAATTCTCTCTCTAGCCATGAAAAAATAAGTGAGCAAATTAATTTGTACAGACTGTTAGTTAAGGAGGTAAAATTCATAGTTATGTATCTTTTGCCACGTGAGTTCTGATTGTGGGAAAACAGTAGTTACTGCCTGTGCATGTGTTAAAAAAACCAACTGAAATAACCACAAAAAAACTCCAAAACCAGAAAAATCTGATGTTGAGATGTGGGCAAATAATCCAATTTTTAAATTTTGAATGAGGTGTTTTCAGACTTGTATTTCTTTTTAGCATTCTCTTGATTTTTTGATAGTAGCTCTTGTTTTGTCTCTCATTTTTGTGAGATGATGCTTGCTTAAGGCAGCCTGTTTAAACTTTCACAAGCATTTTTAAATGCTGAGGATAAAAGGTGAATTAACGCTAACCCGGATCCTGCTAAGTTCACAGAGACCGGCGCCAAGAATTTGCTCCAGGGACTACTCTAATCCTGGGCATAGCCCAAGCTTTCTTTGTAGCCTTGGGAAAATTATTTTACTGCTGTAAGCATGTTCTCCATCTGCACACATCAGGTTTTGATACATGAAAAAGTGGCTGAATTTTCTGCCAGAAAGTTGGAGTGTTTTGCTATATAGTAGCTGACACGTTTATGTGTATCCTAAGTCTTCCATAGTGACAACACACTCTGAATTTTTTATGTATAGTTCTAGGCAGGTATCACAGGCTGCTTCATCTCAGTACTAGACCTACTGATTTGTGGGATAATCTCCATCATTTGTTGTGGCTCACCTTGTGAAAACTCTTTCAAAGTCATGGAATTTTTATTGCTTTAATGCTTGTGATTGAGCGTGTTTAGATGTATTTGACTTCCTCTTGCCTGGGCAGTAATAACTTTGCAATTGAGTGATGTGCTTTGGGTTGGTGGGTTTTGAGGGAGGTGGTATTACTCTTGTTTGTATTTTGGTGATGTAGTTAGTCCACTTGCTGCTGACCTGGAACAGAGTAGAGATCCTGCTAGAGGAGTAAGAGGACAGGATTGTGCAGTTGTGTTTGGCAGTGACTTGTTGTGCAGTGCCTCTCAAAGTTCAGGCAGTGAAGTACTTAGGGACTTGGATCTTCCTCTCCCCCTCCTCTTTTCATAGATGGTAGGGAAAGGTAAATGCTGTTAATATTTGTTTTGCAGTGCTGGGAAACTTGTGTTTCTTCTGTGTCTTTGCATAACCATTTTCATTGGTCAGATAGATGTTGGAAAGAGCTTTTACAACTTAAAACTGCTGTCAAATGAGTACCATTAAGAAATAGAAAAAGACAGGAGAATGCTAGAGAATTACCTGCCTTGAGTATTAAGTACATGAAGATTTTGAGATCAAGGCAGAGATCCTTATGGAGGGTGGAAGTTTAAAAAATTTTAGTGTCCTTAAGCAGCAAGTAAAATGGTTTTAACCATTGAGTGTTGTCAGGAACATATTAACAAGGTCTTGATTTTCAAGGAAGAACCTATTTTTTTTAGCTGTATGTTTGACCCGATGTTCAGTGTAACTTTTCATGTCAGCACAAGTCCAATGTTATTTTTTGCAGGACTATGCTAAATTTCTTGCACATACTTTTACCTTTTTTGTAAAAATCTGAGTCTGAACTTTTGAAAAGAGGAGGTTTTTGTAATAGAACTCAGCAGCCTGTGGTTCAGAAGTAAGGTTTGAAAGCTGTATCAAAAGTGCAGTTGGATTCTGTGAGGTTACCAAATGTTTTCTCCTTTATTCTTCTTCACTTTCTTTTTTTGCCAGGAGTTGAACAGGCATTTGGGGTTTGGCTGGCTCAAGTGTGGCCTTCTAAAACTAGGTAAGTTACATCTTTCACAGAACATGTAGATAGATTGGTCACTGCATTTACTACTCTGTAAGAATTTGCTGATAATTCGTAACTGAGCTGTGCATATTTTTCAAGGCACAACACAGGGAAGTGAAATGGGTATCTAATGGGTCAGACTAGTTAGAGCATGTATATCCCTGAAGGTTGCTATAGCACTGGAGGATGTTCCTCTAATCCTTGTAGCTGAAAAGCTAAGCAAGAATCCATTTATGAAGGCTAAGGAAGTCTACCATCATGAACATTGATACTGTCAACCCTAACAGTGTCCCTGATGGTTTTCTTAGGGGCTGAAAGTTTGTATCCATGTATTTTAGAATGGAGAAGGCAGTGTTGGGATATTATCTTAGAACCATAATAAACAACTTTCTGCATATAAAGTTTTACTTTATATCTTTTCCTGGTATGCTTAGAGTTCACTGTGAAATAAATGCTGTTTTGCAGTGTCTGTTAGACACACTGGAGTTTAGTGGAGTTGGTGATTTGTTGCTCTCTTGTTGTGTATAGTGTGCATTTTCTGCATAGCCTTCCTGCTGCAATGCAGCTCTCTGCTGAGCAGAAAAAAACCTTGCTAAATTTTGCTCTTACAAAAAGCAAGCCAAAATAATATGCAAACTTCTGTAGTACAGGAGAAGAGGTTTGCTAAATATGGTAGTGATTTAAACAAAACAAAAAAAGCATCCCAAATACTGTGTTGAGTTTAAGACAGACAGTGCTTATCATTGATGACATCCATTTTTCATGATCAAAAGCACATCAGTTATTGAGCGTACAAGGTACATGTTTCTGTGATGATTATTCTTTTTTGACCTGACATACTAGTCATTTCAATGCCTGGTATGGAGAGGAGCTTTGGGTAGGTGGTTTGAGGAAGAGCTACCAAAAAATTATTGTTTTGCCTAGTCTTCATGGCTATTGCAGCCTCATAGGGCATATTCAGCATTTGATGATGGGGATTGAAATTAGGGAAGGCATAGAGAGGAGTTCTTAGGGGTAGAAGATTATGTGCTAAGAGTGAATCTGCTGGGTCTACCAATTCCTGGGAAAGAATTGGTGTCTGGTGTGTCACAAGTCTGGTTATGAAGTCTTTGAAACAGACTTTATTTATAGAGCTGCTTTTGGTCCCAGTGTCTTCACTGTTCTCCTGTACATTGGCAATGCTCAATCTCCCTGGAATGAGGAAAAGCCAAAGGCTTGTCTAATCATCATATGGGCAGAAGACTTGAGTGCTTTGAAAGATGGGATTTTTTTGATTTTTGTATTTTCCTTGGGTATGCTTGGTTGTACTGTGACATTGTATAGAGGTAAGCACAATCAGGCTTTCTTTTAATGACAGTCTTTTAATGTAGGTGGACTTCAGGATTTTCATGACTTTCACATAATTTAAAAAACCAGATATGCTTCTAGTTGGAAAGGAGGTTTGGAATCCAGTGATGTCAATATGAAAACAGATTCTGTAGATGCAGTGTTTCTGAAAATGCATTCTCAGTTTCAGACAAAGTAAACTCTCAAGAGAGCTGGTGTAGCTGAGGGACAAGGGTTATAAAAACAGGCTTGCACTCCTGTGCACTACAGTCAATTCCCTTGCTGTTTGGCACAGTGAGAAAAGTTGCTTATAGCAAATAATGATACAAAACTGATTTTATTCAGAAGGAGAGTGTCTCAGACTGTCAGTTTTTGAAACACACAGAAATCTTTGGAGAAAAACACTTTTGAAGGTAAAGAATTGCATTTGCTGATGCTTGTGGTGTTCAGCTATGTCTTCTTTATCTCCCCCCCCNNTTCTTTTTTTTCTCCCCCCCCCCCCCCCCCAGTTTCTCATGCATGTATAAATAGGTTATTCATCAAAAGTAGAGGACACATGAAGACCTGACCTTTTCTTGTAATGAATCTGTTTAACTATCATCCAAATGATACATTTCACAGCTGTAATTTAAGAAGTGATATTGCTACCTGTGCTTTACAGCAGTTTCACAGTTACACAGCAGTTTTATTCCAAAAAAGCATCAGATTTGATCTTCAGTTTCAATGTGCCCATCTCTGGGGTCCAGTTAGGAATGAAAGCAAGTGGTGGGCTTTTCCTTTCCTGATGGCCTTGGCTTCACATTTCCAGTGAGCTGGAACTGCAGAAAGTAAAAGTTACCACATGGTGCAAGAACACCTTTTAGACCTAAATATTTACAATCTGTTTTTTGCATTCTAACTTTTTGTATGTGTATATAATTTCACTAGGGAGTTAGGTAAGATGAAGAGAAATTAATAACATTTAACCCGTTAATGATGATGCATAGCTCTCCTACTCACAGTAATGTATCAGCCTTGATTTCACTGTGTAACTTTAATCATAATTGATTTTTACATTCATGAACTATGGTGTGTGTCTTATGATACTGAAAAAATTAAGATAAGGGAGGTCAACATCCTGGGTCAGCAGAAGATGTGATAGAGGGGTTCTGTTTGGGAGATAGTTGGTATCTTCACTGCGGTCGATAGAAATCCTTTGACATAGGGTGAGATCAATAGCTGGGAATCACAGAATCCCAGGATGGTTGAGGTGGAGGACCTTCAGAGATCATCCAGTCCAGCCCCCCTACCAAAGCAGAGTCACCCAGAGCAGGCTGAACTCATCCAGGAGGGTTTTGAGTATCTCCAGAGAAGGAGACTCCACACAGTCTCTGGGCAGCCTGTTTCAGTGCTCTGGCACCCTTGAAGTAAAGAGGAAGATTTGACTTTGCCAGAAAGTGCATGAAATGCAAAGAATAAAAATATAAAAAGGAACTAATTAAGTTATGTTTTCCAATGCATTGCTACGTAAGTGCCACAAAATAAGATGAAACCAGTAAGCGTGGAGGGTAAACCAAGCACTATGCCCTCAGCACTGAAGCTGTTTGGAAACAGCAGACTAATGAACTTAAGAATCAATCTATTTCAAAGAAGGACATTCCCATTATGAAGATAATTCCAGTGAGTGCTTGTTCATGCTTTAGAGGTGGGATTTTCAGTGAAGCAATCAAGCTCTGCATCTTGCTGCTATGGTAGGAAGTTATTATGGAAGTTATCAGTGAACTGTCCTCAAATATCTACTCTGTCAGTGTGACTCTAGATACAGTCCCTACAATGGAGTTAGCAGGATGAGGTGTATTCATTTACTACCTTGTAAAGTCCAGATTTTTTTCTTTAATGAAAGTTAATTGTTTTAGCTTAGGCAAATGATAAGCTCTAGAAAACTCAGTTTCTAGTTCTGGGTCTGGTAGGTCAATTAATTTTTCTGTCACCATGTTGCACTTGGATTTTGAGGGCTGCATTCAGTTCTAGTCATTCTAACTGAAGATGAAGAATTAGCAAATAAACAGAAATAAGAACTTGTGTAATTATGACTAGTGTGATTATTTTGTTTTCATTGAGATTATTCACATTGTATTCATAAGCCTTAGTAAGATCATGATCTTTGAGATTTTCAGGAAAGAATATATTTTTCTAAGTGTCGGTGTTGTGTAGAGTATAGTATAGAATTACACCAGTTTTAAGTAAAAATGACAGTGCTAGGATAGGTACAGAAATCACAGGAATACAGAAGAATGTACATATGATCTTGAAAGAGGTTTAAATGTAGTTGCATACAGTTTTGTTGAATGTTGTTCTTCTAGCTTCGTCTATTAAAAAAAAAAATCAAGATTCTTCACAATTCTGACTTTCTAGATTGTCTTCAGTCCTCATACTGAGGTTGGGTGGAATGGGACCAAAACTTCATGCTTCCATGTTACCCATGTAGACCATGTCACCAATGTACCACACTAGAATTTGAGTTAGGGATAAGAACTCTGGCCCCAGGGAAGCTTTTGTAGGATCCTTCTTCTTTCTTCAGTGTGTCCAGAATGTCATCTACTGATAGCATTAAGAATTGTGAGGAGTATTTGTTTTTCCCCATTAAAAGCATCCCACATGCTTCGTATGGCCTTTTTTTAGTGTTTTCTGCCTTTGGTTGCTATGATGAAATTTATAACTTGCATAGAGTTTTCTGTTCATGAAAAGTTTTTTAATCTTGCTGTGTTTGGATTCAATGACAGTGAAAGAACAAAACCTAACCCTTCATATCCTTTATGTTTAAAAGTGTTTTATGTCTCTATTGCCTCCTCTGTTCCCATTCTTATTTTAGGAGAAATCTTACAAAAACTTACAAAAACATTGCTTTTTGTGCTTCTTGGAAGAAGAAAAGGTTTGAGCAAAGAAGGATTGTACAGGAGCAATTCTATTGTGTTGTACTGTCTTGAAGCAGGGTTTTAAAAAACAGAAAAATCAAATTCAGACTCTGAAATTCAAGTGAATTCCTGTGGTTTATAACAGGCTGTGATTTTATGGAATGTCTAAAAATTAAATTTATATTCTTTTTTTGTTGAAGTGCTAGTGATACAGTGTGGAATGCTGCCTGCGAGGCTGTGGGGACTAATGAGAAAAACACCCTTTGAATTTAGGTTCTGAGATTTTTAAAGTGCAATTTTAGGTCCTTTTTGAAAGGCTTATAATTTTTGGAATGTAATGGTAAGGAGAATGGGAACCATTGGGAACCAGAGAAGAAGCAGTAGCCATGTTGAAAATTTGTCTATACAATTTTTACTTTTTTTTACATAGAGAATAATAAAACCAGTTCCTTTTCCTTTTTTGTACATGGTATGACTGACTTTCTTATCTACAGGAAGAAGTGTCATGTTTCAATTCTTTGCCATGCTCTGCTTTCTAGGCCAAGTTTTTACACCCTCCTTTGCCTTTTTCCAGTAGTAGATGGAAATAATAATAGTTTATTTCTGTTTCAAAAAGAGTGACTTATTGGACCCAGTGAGCACTGCCCAGTAAGAAGAGTGCTTCAGGTGACAGGCTGAGGGAGAAGTCTACATTGCTCTACAGCTCATTTTGTCTTTGCTCCTGCCCTCTCACTTCAGCTCTTCAGGCAAATTGCTGTTGAAGTGGTGTAAGGTGTTGTGGGTCAGCAAAAGGAAAATGCTGGAAGAAGAGACCAGCACAACTTCCACTGATGTTCAGATGACATCTTTGAAGTGTTGGCTTTCTCTGAGGACTCTGTTTGGGGTGTTGGGGGGGAACTGTGCTAAAAATTAAGTGAGTGGTCTGTTTTGCTGTGGTTTTGTTTTACCTTACTGCGCAGTACACAACTTGCCTTATCACTTATAATAATTTTATTTTCCTGAAAAACTGAAGTTTAGGCTGGTGTTTTCAAAGGTGTCTCCATCCTGGAACAAGTACACCATTCTGGAATTTAACTTCTTTTTATTAAAATGATTATATTATTCTGATTTAAAAAAAAAGTCCGTTTGTTTACAGTATTTCTTAATAACTTTGAAAGCTTTAATTATTGTCTTGTGGTAGTAGAAAATCTGGCATCATATAGGCATTTTTATATTAGTATTGTTTATTCTAAGAGTGACTACTGCAGAGTACAATAGGCTGTTTGAAAACCTTGGACTAAAAATACTGCTGGATGGTGTTTTCAGTGGCTGACAGCAATACAAAAGTGTGACAAGCCTCATGTCCTCCTTACTCCATACAGACACAAACTTTTGTCTACTTGACTGATGAAAAGATGATGAAATTTGATCATTGAAAGTTATTAACCTTCTGAAATTTTTCGTTCACCTTCTTGTTGGCAGGGGCTACTGTGCTCTGTAGGCCATGAACCTGAATCACACTTCAAAGCTCACACGTAGTGTCTGCCTCTAGTGCCGTGCCCACTTCCACAGATATTGGTGAAGGATCCAGAACATCGTGTTACTTTTCTGTTTTGTGAAACGATGATCAAATCTGAGCTGGTTTAGAAAATAACATAGTGATTCATAACGCTGCACATAGCGCATGTTGAATTTTGAGTTTAGTAAAAATAGCAGGGGTAGCTGCTTTTAACAGCTGTCAAGCTTGTGAGTCCAAAATTAATTGACAATTTCTTTTCTTTCTCCCCTGATCTGCTTGGGTTATAGAAAGGCAGAATTTAGCTTTAAGGGGTGGTGTGAAAGCAACAGAACCTGGAGACATGAATTCTTTATACTTTTCAACTCTTACTTATCAGATTAAAGCCTTTTTCAAATCAGAAAAGTTTCTTAGCTTTTTTTTTGTAATGGAAAAATAGATGATTTATCTAGCAGATTAAGAATATTAAGCAACCTCCTCTCTTCTGTGCGTTACTGCACAAGGAATGAGGTGATATTTCTGATATCTCATGATACAAGTCTGTTTTGCTGATGTAGTTTTGTTCTTGTTAATAACTTCTTAAAGTTAATTGCATTTAAGAGCTGGAGTTAGGTCAGCCTTGTAAGTAGTGGACTTCAAGGCAGTTGACATTTGTTTGAATGGTTCTCATTCCCTAGCAACTGAATAGCTTGTCATCTTAAAAGATTAAATTAGGTTTTCCAGAAGTACTTGAGAAAGCAATTGTTTTGTAATTGAGGTTTAAATTGAAAACGAAAGGTTGGAGAAGGAGAAGCAATCTCATTCTGGAACAGAATGTTAAATGTTCTTTGTTGAGTGAAAGATTGATGGTCCTAAGAAAGACAGGAATTGTTTTTGTACTTCAACCTCTGGAGGAGTAAACAAGTAACCTGTTTCTGCTCTTCTCTCACAGCTGGAGAGAATGAGGAAGCAGATGCAGCCCAAACTCCAGTTTTCTGTTGTGCTACTCATTCTTAAAGGAAGATGAATACAAATTCAGAGTCAGGTCTAGTGGATCTGGTGGGTTGTTGGGATACAAATCAATGGATAATTTTTCCCCTCTGATCATTATTCTTTAATTTATTTACTTATTTATTTTGTTTTGTGGGTATAAATCTTCTGCAAAGTAGGGATAAAATCTTTGTCTTCTGAAGAAATAGCCTTTAGAATAAAAATTCCATTAGAATTAAATTACATGCTTAATAATTTAAGATACTATTTTAGAAGTTATAAAATGTAAAGGGACTGCATATTGCCTTTCTGTCCCACTTCCCTCCCTTTCCTCCCTATCCTTGTGGTTTTATTTGTGGTTTCTTGTGGTTTTTTTCTCCAAGTGCCCATTTGTTTTGGAACTTAAGATACGCTTTTGTTCAAGTGCTTAAACAGCACATTAAACCATTCTGATCATTGAACATGATATGTTTATTACATTTCTCTCACTCTTAGGTGAAAGTCTGCTGTCTAGGTTACACGTACAGCGATTATTAACTTCAGGAGCAGGTACCTGTTCTTAGACTGTTCTCTGGCTCCAGATAAGATTAACATTGATAACCTTGCCATGTAGTTTCCAAGGGCGTTTTAACCAGGTTCTCTTTGTTCCTGTGGTTTCCCTGGACCTAACTCTGCTGTTGTCTTGATCATGTCTTAAACCTATAGTTTCAGATCCTTGAATCGGTATTATGTTGAGGTATTTTATGGTTTTGGTTTATTATTTATCACTAGCAGCTAAATGCCTGTGAATTGCATCATATTTACTCTTCCATGCCATTGGGAAGTTTATATTGAAGAAGAATCATTTGAATACTGACTTCAGAGGCCTAATTTTGGCTCTTAATATCTCAGATCATCTCTTTGAATGTTCTCCCGGTGGATAGTTTTGCAATACATGATGTTTTTCTTAAGCTGCTTAAGATAAGTTGTTATAGAAATATTGCAACTTTTTTCTATATGTTCTTCACTTTAAGGGAAATTTGCTTGTAATGCTTTCAAAATCATATGTATTTTTATTAATTCCATAGGACTCATAGGCCAGGATGTTGATCTGCAATCAGGTCCCTTGTTTTCAAAGTCTAACCTGTTATGTGCTCAGGATTGGCAACTTAGGATTTCAAAACAGTGAAGTTTAACATTGTGTTTGTCATGGTGTGCCCTGTGATAACAGGAAGTTTTTGAAATTTATGAAGTTTTGAAGCTTGAGTCAATGCTCAGTAAGCATTTAGAATTTCAGCAGGAAGCCCATGAGCATTAATGAAAAGAGTATTTAATAACTGAGAGGCATGATTTTGTAACAAATAGTTTAGGAAACACCACAAGTTGAAGCAATTTCATTAGAATCAAAGATGAAAGGCTTTTTGTGTAGCTGAGAAGTATATTAATGAGTTACTAACAAATACTTTTGTTATTCTTGGGTGTGTGTTGATTTTCCATGTGTAACAACACTATAATTATCAGAAAGAAAGCAGGAGATGATAATAGTCCTCATGGGTACTTCGAATAGTAAATATATTTGAGTTCACTGAACAGTAGTGCTGCCTGTGCATTGATTTTTGAAAAGTGGAAAAAAAAGCAAAGTTATTTCCAATGAAATACTTATTAGTGCAAGGGTTCAGAAGGAATCTTACAAATTTACAGCTCTGCTTTGAAGCAATCTACTGGGGGAAATTGTAGTTTTAAAAATTACACCATGAGTTAAATTTATACCAACTGAAAACACCAAACTATTTTAACAAGTTGTGTGCTGTATAAATGAATAGATTAAAGCTATGTTTGTGTCAGAACCTGAAGGTGCTACCACTGTGGAGTTCTACACCATCAGCTTTTGCACGTCACACGTCAGCTGGATAGGATGCAAGGCTATTAAAACAGCAAGACTATCAAAGGAAGTGCCTTTGAGGTGTCTGATCTATTTCATCTGATAATGGAATGGTAATTATGCAATGAACCATTCATATGAAAAGTTTTGGTTAAGGCAATGTTGGAAATTAAGAGCTTATGTAGAAGTAGAGCCTTTTTGGGGGGTACTGTGTGCTTTCTTGATCCTTAAAATGGCCTGTATCAACAAAAAGAAGTTAATGGACCTAGAATAAGAAAAAACACTGAAGGAACCTCTGTAGACATTTGCAAAGTTACATGAAACACCATGAGAGGATTATGGAGAAACTTATTCACGCTGTTGTCAGCAGTTCAAATGTCTGACATAGGATGTTCTGCTAGAAAAATTCATTTAAAAAATCCATTCTTTAAAATATCTCACTGCATTAGAGAGGAAATGTTTTTTGAACTAAATCAAAAGCCTACTGTGGAGTTCCATACCAAATAAAGCATACGAAACATCTTTCCTGCAGAAACATTGGGCTCAGAGGATCTAATGTGCAAGGTCTGAAAGCCCTCCTTATTGAAGAATATTTTTAAACCTTGATACTAGTTGGATAATGTGTGAAATCTATATATCCAAGAATAGACCCTATCTCCCCTACTGCAATATGAGAATGTTTCCCTCTGTAGTGAATTCTGTCTGTTTTGTTAGATGCAGTTACTGGATAATTTAAAGTTAGCTCAAGTTTTTCATATGTTTGTTTTCTAATATTGACTTCTTATGATCATATATATAGTCTTTTAAGACCAAGGGAACGGTTGGACTGTGTGCTTTGCCGCACTAGTGACTTCACAGCATGAGCTTTTCTGGTTCTGATTTTGCAAGCTGAAAACATTTGAAGGAACTTGAAAATCTCACTTATATTTTTGGTAGCTAATATTTTGCCTAAGGGGAACGGTTCCTTCCAACTTATGCAGTGATTATTTCCTATGTTGGAATAGTGCCTTCTGATGTCTTAGCATTTGGAAGTACAAGTGATACTTGATATAAATTATTCAGCGTTCTTGAAATATCATTTGTAACATAATACAGTATAGTCCTACTGGTGGCTGCAAGATGTACTTGGCCTGTAGGCTTGCTTTGTGCAGACCTAGACCAAAAGTGCTGAAGAGAGCAATGAAACAGCAAATGGCGTGGGAAGTGATGTTCCTTGCTGCTCAGCTACCTTGGAACAATTCTCTAGTTTCCTCCTTATTTTGTCCATTTGGACAATCCCCATTTGCTCCTCTTACTAAAACAGTGGCCCTTCTCTTTGCTGGGCCTGTGTATAAGCCACGGAAGTTGAACTGATCACTTCGCTTAGAAAGGAGAAGGTTCAGAGATTCATTGGATCCGTTGAGTTGGTCACATTTTATTCAGGTTTACGAGCAAACGCATTTCAACTCTTTGACAAGTATTTGCTCAAGCAGGTCTCACTAGTCCTGCATGGAAAGAGGTGTTTGAATCATTTTGCGTAACTTTCAGAAGTCTTGCTGTACTTTCATTTCAAGGATCTGTTAGGACAACACTGGTTCTGCAGACATGTCTTCAGCAAAACCCAGAAACTAGTAAGTGACAATATCGAAAGTACTCGTCTTTTACAGGTAATGTTCTGCTTTGAAGAAAGAAGCCTCTCCAAGTTGTTGATCAGTGTGTGCGCCATTTCTGAAGTACTTATGAATTAAAACTTAGGCTATGGACTTAGATGCCTGATATCAATCTGGCATGAGGAACCTGAGTACTTTCCAGTAGTAGCTCTTCTAATGCATTTAAATCCTTAAAAATCTGATAAGAGTTGCATAGGCAGACATTAGGTTGTCAGTATACAGTTTAAGGGTCACAAACATCAGACATTTTTTGATAGCTGCACTTTATATTTTTGTTAATGGGATAATACTGAGTAGTGCATGTATATTGGATTGCCCTATTATCATCAGTGGGCTCTGCAGAGGAACACAAAAGCTACAAATACAAAGCATAAATACGTCAATGGAATCATTTTAGTGAGGTTCATTTAACCTTATTTAATATTACAGGGATCACATAAAAAAGGTTATGGGATACTTGATTTATGGTTTGGTGCTTTGACTGTTTTTCTTGAAAGAGCATAAACACATTGTCTTCTTTAAAAAATGTTTAAAGCTAACCAATAATTGGACATTATCCTTTGCTAACACTCAAGTGACAGAATATAGTATGCAATTTTGTAGGGCTTCATTGATGTCTACTTGGACTTCATGCAGCACAACTAACTGGAATTAGGACACTGCAAAAATGGTAGCTTAGAGCATCTTTTCTCTCTGGCTTCCCTCCCCATCCCAAGTTCAGCAGCCTTGCAATAATTGTGAGTGCCCTGGTGTAAATAAAATCACTGTAGGACTTGCTAATGTACGCCCTCCACTAATGTCTCCAAAAAGCAGAGAACTGGAGTGTCTTCTCCTAGCAGAAGAGAAGGTGGCTGTTGTGGGATCCACTGCCTTTCCTTCCTCCAGCTAAGGATTTGCTTTTGCATCAGGGTGAGAACCGTGTAGTATTTGCTCAGATTCATCCCTGGCGTGACACAAAATGGCATATCCTCATCTGGTTGCCAGACTTTGTGCTGCTGCTTATTAGAAGCTTCCTTTTAGCTTTTTATTTAGCTGTTTACCCTATCAGTACTTTACATAGTGCATTTTTAATGTGACACACCTAAGCGATCAATGTCATTAAAATACATTTTAAGGAAATGCTATTGAATGATTTATTCAGAAGACACAGAACACGGACAGGTCCCTTGCCTGTATAAAACTCACATTCTAACCATTAAGTCTAATGACAATAAGAAATCCCAGAATTTGCAGTTGTTGCTATTAATCATTCTTGATGAATGTAAGGGGGTTTGGACCTTAGTTATGGAAAAAAACATTTTCAGATACGAAAACCCTGAATTATTCATGTTGCAGTCATGCATCAACACATATATGGATCCCTTGAGATGACAGTGCTGTGTATTCTACTGTTTGTTATTTTTGGTTTTGTTTTGTCAATATTTTGTGGGGAGACTGGCAATTAGTAAACCAGTATAACTGAAAACTGCTCTCATAATGGTAGGCATGGAAAAGATAAGTAATTTGACCCACTGGAAAGGATTACATTTAAAATGTCTTTGGATTTTATCTTTTTTAATTTTTTTTATCTCCCTGCTAATTTCATTGCTGTTATCTTTTAAATAAAATCATCCCTAATAGGCTTACAGATCCATTGAAATACATCTCTGCAGATTCTGCGCATAATTGCTGTTGCTATGCCAATATTGTCTCAAACTGAGGAGATCGGAAGGATTCTTGGTGGTACCTTGTCCTTAAAATGCACTTTTCCTAATTGTGGCTGCAAGAAAGTTTAATTTTTATTTATTAGAATACGGGGTCTCTCCCAACCGTTGCAAAGTGCTCCGTGCATAATGGCATACAGCAGTCTAATGATAGCCTGGATTTAAGTGAGTAGGGAGCTACAGAGTATCTGGAGAGCACTGCTGTTTGGATTGGAAATACTGTCTGCTTTGGAGCTCTCCATGTATTTTATGTCCCACAATGGGATTTTTTTATTTGGGGACATCCAGGTAATTATTTAGGCAATAGTGACTTTGGGGTTTCTTCCTGCAGCGACGCTCGATTTGAATGCTGTTTGCAGAGACAAACTACTCAGTTAACATGGATTAAATTGAACAAGGATCAAAGTGGTTTCTTGATTTATTAATGACATGTAATTAACTGGCAATCCGTAAATCGTACACTAAGGATCAACATCAGCAATGCAATGGATAAACCACAATATTGGACACTTATATGCAACAGCAAATCTCTAAATACTCTTTTACAACTAGCACTATTCCCCCCAAGGTGATACGTGCAGCCCCATTCTGTCATACAGAAAGAAAGGGTTATGGGAGCACGTCTTCTCTGGGCACGTGCTGGGCCTGTCGCACACCCTTCCACTTGGAGATGTGGGTGTTCTTACTTTATGCATCTGCCAACCCACATCCTTTGGCATCCCACAAGGTCATATGCACACAGGGTCCTTACCTGTTGACTTTATCCCTGCAGCTTAGAGCTCCGGCTCCTCACAGGGTCTGACAAGGAGGCTGCTCTGTAGCTCCTGGGCAGAGGTGGCAATGCTGGTGGGGTGACTTCTGGTAGTGCCAGATCTGGTTTTGATCACTGCTGTTTCCACCATTGCTTCCTTGCTGTTTACCTTTGTTTCAAAAGTTTCTTCATGCTTCCCCTTATGTCAGCTTCTTTAGCATGGTCAGTTTTGGGCAGACACTTTGTACACAGCTTTTTGAGAGTTCATTCACTCGTAGTTTTTACTCTTTTCACCTGTATCTGGACAGCTGTTTTTAAAGCCATTTTGCCAAGGGTGAGCCAGGCAGGCACCTCTGGAAGTTCTTAAAATACTTGGGGTCCTGAAAGTATGAAGCAGTTAAATCCTGGGGAGTCCTACTAGTTGAAAACTCTAGGTCTGACCTTTTCGTGGACCTTCATGAAGATAAGCAAATGCTAACTGCTGCATTCATAGAATATAGTTTGGGTTGGAAGGTGCCTTTAAAGGTCATCTAGTCCAACGCCATTGCAATGAGCCAGAACATCTTCAACTAGTTCAGGTTGTTCAGAGCCCCATACAACCTGACTTTGAATGTTGCCAGGGATGGGTGATGTCATTGTAAAAAATGTCTTCCTTATCTCCAGTCTAAATCTTCCCTCTTTTTGTTTCAAACCATTACCCCTTGTGCTATCGCAACAGGCCCTGCTAAAGAGTTTGTCCCCATCTTTCTTGTAGGCCCCCTTGAAGTATTGAAAGACTGCAATAAGGTCTCCCCAGAGCCATGACTGCCATGATTTTTCAAATACCATGCAGAGTGGCCTGACAACCACATCTGCCAGTTCCCTCAGGACTCTGGGCAGGTCTCATAGACTTATGTATGTTCAGGTTCCTCAGGTGATCAGAAATGTGATTTTTTCTTACAGATTCCCCCAATGCCTGTTTGTTCTACGTAGTCCAAGAAACCATTGCAGTGTCTAAAGATGCTGTAACATCAGAACCATAATGAATATATTTTAGATGTAGTAATGGGATCTTCCATGTCTTTATGACCCCACCCATCAAAAAGCTTTTGCTGAAAAAGATTGAATCCCTGTGCACCCATTCCATATGCCTTCACCCAGCAGCTTTATGTCCTTTGTTTCTATCTACTTTCTCAGCAAAGCTGTTCCTGGGGCGATGACTTGAATCCTGACATTTTGTTCTCTCAAACTAAGGAATGCTGAAGGTTCATCCCTTTTCAAGTAAGCATTTAAAAGAGAGATGGAAGTTTCTTATTCTCTCTGTTACAAATTCATAAAAGCAGCCCAAAACTTACCAAGCTGTTTGGGGGGAGTTTCTTATTCTCTCTGTTACAAATTCATAAAAGCAGCACAAAACTTACCAAGCTGTTTGGGCCCTACAGGG
Source organism: Scolopax mira (assembly GCA_004320125.1). NCBI lineage: Eukaryota > Metazoa > Chordata > Aves > Charadriiformes > Scolopacidae > Scolopax > Scolopax mira. The sequence goes on from BJBW01004840.1 coordinate 82,249, forward strand.
ATCTACATTTTACATTTTTTATCATAGGCTCTCAAGTCACAGAATCAGGCAATAGCAGAGGTGGAAATGGAACCCCAGAGACCAGATAATCAGAGACATCTTTGCCTTCTTGCTCTGGAATTATGGCTACTTACCCCAGTCTGCTAAAGTGTTTCTGAAGTTCATTGGCAAGTATTGAAGTATGATAATGACTGATATCATATACAAATATGTGTTTCTTCTTTGCAGTAAAGTCTCCAAGCATTTTTTTCCTTTCAGTGATAGCTTGTAATTAATAGGTTTTGTGTGTATATCTACATGATAAAGGATCTGCAAAAAATATGATGTGGTGCTGAGGGACATGGTTTAGTGGTGGTTTTGGCAGTGTTAGGTTAATGGTTGGACTTGATGATCTTAAGGTCCCTTTCAACCCAGATGATTATATGATTGTAGAAAGAGGATTGTTCCTGGGTTTCGACTCGTTATATTGAGGAATAAGAACTGCAGCCTTCAGCGTTTCTGGAAACCCTGGGAGGTGTAAACGTTGGCTTAGCTAAAAAGCTGAGTAATTCACTCAGAAAACAGTGAACAGTCTGCAGAGTGGTGTTTTTTTCTTTTTTTCTTTCTTTTTTTTTTCTCTGAGCTCTGCCAATGTATGTTATGGAAAAATGGCTAAATGAGGAATCTCATGAAAACATTTCCTCAATTCACACCTCCCACTCAACTGACAGTTCAAAAACTGAGTCAGAAGGGCTAAGAATTGCTCAAAAGTACTGTTGGAATTTGGCACGGGCTTTGGAGCCAGGATTTCATCTTCATTTTGTAGTACCTACTGCTGTCATCAGCTGCTGTAAGTCTTGACCAGTGAAGATCCTTCATTGAAGGTTAATGATTCCAAGTAAATTATTTTTTCTCACCTCTTATTCAGATTTTTGATACTAAAAATCCTTTGAGGCTCTGTTTTGGCAGAGGAGTAGCAAACGCCTGTTGTGTTAAATTCCTGTGCTTGTTACATATTTGAATGGGTTATGTTTAAGTGTACTGCCCATGGCTATGGTTAACTAAAGAATTGCAATACTGATGGATTGGCCATGTAATGATAAAAAGTGTAAAATTCTCTGAGCACTGGGAGTCGCTTTTACTCCGAGGTTTGGGTGTTTTGTGAGCTGGTGTCTGTGTAATAGCCCATCCTGTAGAATAAGATGCAACAGCTACTGCTTGTCAAATTCAGAATTTCAGCAACTGAAAATCAGACATAGGAGATTCTGAACTGTGAGCCACCCCAGACAGCTGGCTTACTATAAAATAGACTTCAAAAGTAATTTGGGCTCATCATAGAATAGTTCTTTATTAAGACAGTTGTCAGTCCATGCAATCCTGACATATCATAAAGGAAATGCATATAAAAACAAAGAAGAGAAGAATATAGATCATTAGATTCATGTGGTGATCTTTATTCATAACAGGTTTTCTTGTTGCTTTTTTTTTCTTTTTTTTCACTATTTCATTAATAAAGCCAAGATTTACTGTAGTATATTCATACTATATCAGAGGGTGTGAGGAAGGAGATTGGGAGAAAAGGAAGTTTCAGAATAAGCAGCAATATTTTATATATTGTTTACTTATATTTAGTTATTTAAAATTTGTTTAAATATGTTTTTTTATTTTAAAATTTCTGGCCCCAGGCACCCAAGTTGTACAACTGCTTAAACAGTGCTTGACTTTCTCTGAATAGCTTTCTTAGCTTTAGTGGCCAAAGTTGACATCCGGGAAGAGCTCAGAGGCTAATGAACTTAGATGATGTCTTCATTAGGACTTCTGTGGCTGTAGGGCTGCTGGAACTTACATACACTTGGCTGTGGCTGCCGTGGAACGCGCTGCGAAGGCTTGACTCAGCAGCAAACACGAGTGTGCTCTGCAGCTGCCAGCAGCCATCCACCGCTTGTCTGGGTGCTGGAGAGCTGGCTGAGGTATCGTTTTGCTTATCTCAGTTGGGTCGAATCATGTGATGGCACATCGCTGCTCAGATTTTGGGAGTAGGAGAGCCTGGAACAGAACTGGCATTCCCGTGTCTTGGAAATAATGGAAGAGGAGGGTACGGCAGCAGCAAGTCAGAACAGTCCAGGACAATGGCAGCCAAAACTCTGTGCCATAGTTTGGTTAGGTGGGAGGAGGTGAGGGAATAAACCTCTGCTACTGCTGGGAGAAGTCTGACAGCTTTCTCTTCCTCTTTCCTCCTTTCTGGTTACAGATGTCTAATTTGTCAGCAGAGTAGCAGTTTTAGAGAGTTTTGCTGGTTATAGGTGTAACGTGTAACTCAAACCCCAGAACTAGATTTCTGTCAGCTGGTCACGTGAATATCAGGCAACTGTGCTTTAACTTTTGAAGGAAAGTGAAGGACTGTGAAAGGAATTCTGTAAAGCGTGGATAGTTGTAATTGCAAGGCTGAAAAGAAGAATGTTTCTTCCAGCACATACTGTCTGAGAGTGCTTTTTATTTACCACGTGTTCAGCTCTAGTGGAAGCAGCAGTTCAACATTTTTTATTTAGCCCGTTTGACTTAATACCTTTATTTATGTCATGTTGCAAAAAGCATGTAGGCAGCAAGAATGTATAGAAACTCTTGCCCTCCAAATATTATTAATAAACCGCATGTTATTACTTTTTACGTCTGGCAGAAGGGGCTACATGTTCAAAAGCACCATCGTACAGCTAGAAGTAAGGCTGCCACAAATTGTATTTCAATAGCAAGGAAGTCACAAATATTTCTTGACTGAACTTGCTGTCAGAATTAAACATTGCAGGAAAACCTGAGGAATTAAGGAGTTCTTATTAGGCAGATTTACAAGGGAAGATTCCCACCCAAGCAAGCATTTCTGTTTGGGGAGAGACTGCTTGGAAAACTTGCTGCATCTAAGAATTGGTCTTTGGTCATTATGAGTGTGAAGATCCCTCCTGTGTCTGTCTTCAGCTCTGCCAGCAGCATGAAAAAGAAGGAAATTCCCATAGCTAATAAATGACACAAACCTATTAGATATCATGCTTACTTTTTATGCCTATTTCCAGATCTGCCAAGGAGTTCCTTAAACATGCATTTTAGTAAAAATAATCTCATTTTAAAGTCCTGCCTGGTGTTGGATGGTTTTGAAATATAATAGAGCCTAGGCACTTTGTTGCCCAGGAGCAGTTAACACAATTAGGTTGTTATACCTGGATTGTCACAGTTGAAGGATCTCCAAGCATCCGTAGGGTATTCCGTACTGTGGTCCATATAGCACACCAGGTTTAGAGAAGTCTCTCTGTGTTGGTTTTTTTTTTCTGTGTATTTTTTCATATGGTGAAATCCTACTGAGGATAATTAGCAAATAATCATCTGAATGATTGTCTAATTAATGGGAAATTGGAATCTTGGCTCTAGAGATGAAAGGAACCTATGTGTCTCCATGAAACAATAGCCCTGTGTTATCTTTCCTTAATGGACTTCAAGGATGTAAAGTGATAGGTCAGGAAAGCTGCAAATCTTTTCATAATTAACCTATAATGTACTAAAATAATGAGAGAGAGTTACTTGTGAGAATTTGGATAATCTTGCCAGTTTAAGTAGATACTAACCATGGCTAAATTGCCAGTTCCTGTGGGGATTTACAGAATCAGGACTACTATTTGATACTTATTTATGACATTCATAAGAATCCTTTCTTTAATGCATATAATGACTAAATGACCTGTCTTTCGCTATCACTGTTTAAAGCAGCACATTACCTCATGTGCCAGCAAATGTATGCTTGCAATTTTCAATTACAGTTAACTTTGAGGTATGTATATTCATCAGGAAAAAAAAATAAAATATTGTGATTCAAGATTTTATTAATTTTCTAAATAATACCATTATTCTAATGTTAATAACTAACACGCTTATATGGAAAGAGAGTCCTAGCAGAGTAAATTGAAACCTGCCTTCCCACCAGCAGCTCCAGCCCTGCACACGCCTTCTTTTGTAACTTGCACCTTTGCAGTAAGTACAGGTTTTCAGATGTAAATTAGGTAACTCTCATTAGATGAAAATTGGGTGTTGCAGTACAGTTTTAAAATAACTCTACACCCTTTTCCTCTCAATCCAAATCATATTATGGCATAGACAGAGACTGCCACACCATCAAACAGTAGACAAGGGCTAAATCTGATGCATAGACACATCCTCTTTATTCCAGAAGGAGCAAGTGTTGATTGAACACATTTGCTGAACATCCCTTGAGCCATGCAGCTCTGTTTATAGCACTCGCCTTTGCTCCAGAGGGAACTGCTTAACTATTTCAATGCTACAGTAGCCACCGACAGTGAGCCTAAAAGAACTATGAGAAGATGAAATACCTACCTATCTATCTACCTATCTATCTATCTATCTGCCTGTCTATAAAGAAAATACAGGGAGTGTTTAAAGATGAGTCTGATCTTACCTCATGCATTTTCTTATAGGTCATCATAGCATTTCTGTGTATTTGCAAACAAAAATATTCTGCTCCCCAGTGTCATCTTATTCTGGAATATCTGTATAAAAGTAATAGAAAATTTACATATATGTTATGAGGCATTAGTGGAAGCTCCATATTCTCTGTATTGGAGAAGGGTACAAGATAGAGGGTTTACACAAGAGGTTGATTTCCATTGTGGTCAAAGGAACTGAAGGATATGGATTTACTAGGGTAGTCAAAACAGACTGTGTCTAATGTGACCAGTGCCTGGTGCAGTACATGCAATCCTATGAGCTACATTGAATCCTAAAAAACCTCAGCCTTGTTTTGTACCAATGCAGGTTGAAATTATTGGCTCTGTCTGCAAAGACATTGGTCCACCCCCTAGAAGGTGACCCTTTTAAAACAGCCAGTGAGTATCAAAAGCAGTGATGTAAAGTGATAACAGCATATGATCAATCAGGTGCCAGTTATACGTCACAGTACCTACATAGATCTCTTCATAGGCCTTTGCAGTAGAAAAGTACTGTTTGTTGTTTGTTTTAAAGGCCTGACTGTTCTTTTTTCTCTGTGTTTGTGTATGTGTTCTAAAATTTCTTGAATCAAATAGAAAACTAGGAAGTTCTAACTTATTTCTAGATTTATCTCAAATACTGTAGAATGTAGAATCGAAGAATTGTAAATAATGGAATCAGTACTAGACGTTTACATGTATGTGATAATTCAAGCTCTACCCTGTCTGCAAGGGTCTTTACTGATTCTCAAGTGTGGAATGTCTTGACAGAAAACACGGCATCGTGTTTGTGCTTTGAAACTTAGCTAAAGACAGATGGGAGTGTTGTTATCCTAGAAAAATCTTCAGGGTTTATGAATAATATGCAAAAGGAATTAAAAACTAAAATATCAAAAATCTATTAATTGGAAATATCTTCAAAGCGCTCACTTAGAATATGAAAACATTTTTAAAAATTGTTTTACTTGAGGTCCTTAAGGTTCTATTACTTCTATTTTCTATGGAAAATAAGTTAGCATGCAGGTCTTGTTTTCCAACATACCTGAATTTTTCAGGACAGAAGATTTTTTTAAACAATCCTTTCCTGCAGAGAGCCTTACTATACTGCTTTTCATAAAAAATATTAATGTTATGCTGGGTTGGGCTATTGAAATTTTTCAATGTTCAGTGAATAACAATATGACTGATTTGTATAATATTTCTTCTTCTAACAAAACTGAGAAAAGGAATACTGTCCCCATTTCACAAACAATAGCTGCATGAGATATATGAAAGATTTATGTTCATTTATACAATATTTAAACTAAGAGCACTTCACAGCATGGGGAAATGTCAGTTGTCATGGCAACAGCTGAAGATATGTCATAAATGGACGAAGCAGAAGTCTTAGGCTTGCCCGAGCTGAAGCCAACACCTTGTCTGTTATTCTGAACCTGCTGAATATTGATCTCTTGGTTTGCTTTGGCAGCACATATTGTGTTAGATTGCAAAAGGAGTAGCTGGCGTGGGGGGGTTGAGTTTGAAGACTTTGTTTAATTCTGTGTATAATTCCCTTCGCTTTCCCTAACTTGAAGCCTTTTCTGCTGATGACACAAGGCTGGGATCTGAGGAAGGATCTGCTGGTGATGGCTGTTGACAGGTGTGACTATTTCTTTTTGCTCTTTGATGTTTTAGGCCAGCTCCTTCCAGTGTATCCCACAGAGTAGCTCGGTATTAGTACCATTCCGTGTTTCTACAAATGTAGTACACTGACACATCTGTCAGCTCAGTTTGGTTTTCCTTCCATCCTCCCAATGTGTGTGTATTTGTGCCTCCCTATATATGGAAAGCACATGGAAGTGTATTTTGCCTTGCTATACTAAGCTGTTCCTTTTATTTAGTTGGAAGGTGTGTTTTGATTTAATGTGAATTACGCTTTGTGGTACTTCATTGCAGCTTCTCAAGTTCTTAGGAATGTGTAGGGACTGAGGGATTGGTTTTGACTAGTTGTTTTTACTGTGCTTTTCATTACTTGGGCAGCTTTGGAGATGGTGCTTGTTCTGCAGTAGTTCCAAAACGCAAAGGAATAACAAGAATACATGTCTCTTTAAGTTTCATGTTCTGGTCATGTCATTATGTGTCAAAAGAACACATTACACTAAAATCTGTAATAAAGAGAGGACCTGCATCTTTAAAGTAACATAAAAGGTATATAATTAATTGACCAAATTCTCATGGAAATCAGCTCATCTTCTCTGCAGAACTTGCTACTCAGACATTTCTTTTTCTTACAATATTTTAAATAATTATAAAAATCTGTGTAGTAACATGATACAGGATTTTCTTTGTTGATGTTTCCAGATATTTTTAGTCAGTCAACATTTCTGTCTGGTTATAAAATAAAAGGTAGTTACATTACTGTTCTTCAGGCTACGCTAGTGTTTCTTTAAGAAAGAAAGGATATTTTCAGTATTCTTGCTGTAATAAACTCTCAGGTGGATTCTGAAGTATTTCTTTCAGAGTTTAAGGATGAACCGGTACCTTACTGACAGGCTTTGACTCAAGTTGTTGTGGAAAAAACTAATGAAACATTGGTATTCAGACATAGGACTTAAGTAATACTGAAAGACCATAAGCACTTTCATATTGGTAGAGTAGATTAGCTTCAAAAATAAGACATTTTTTCTGAAGATCTTTAAATCTAAAGCTTTGTAGTGAGCTACCTTCAAGAGTGAATTAGGCCATTGCTTCACTTTTAGTAGATTTTAATGCATTTTTTAGAAAAGGTTAAAAATCCACTTATGTAGGCATATATATTTATTACATGGAAAATGAATAACAAAATAATATTTCTAAATAAATTTTAAGTCTGGTCCAGTGTATACTAAGGTCAGTTGAAGTCCATTGAATTCCATTGATTTTCTTGACCACTGGACAAGATCTGATTTTAATGACAAATTCTATAATAAAATGAGATAGAATTAACAGGTCTGTAACCACATTTACATTTTGTGATTGTCATTTCTCTCATTGTTTATCCAATGGCAATGCTATGTAAATCTTTCTCAAACTCAGGAACCATCTAGAAATGTGCTGAGTCATTTCAAGTCAACGATATTTTGTAAATACCACGGAGTAGAAGATGGAAACTCATCAAACATAGAGATTAGCCTTTGTCATTGTCAGTGGGTTTGCTTTGAAAAGGACCTAGAAAAGGTGATAGAGTAGTATTTCATATTTCAAAACAACCAAAATCACTTATTTTCTTCCAATAGCCATATGAAGGTAATTAAGTATTTGAGGTTATTTGTTTAAATCTGTGGGTTTACAGTGAGATTTTTTTCAGCAGAAAGTGTATTTTCTGTTAGGGGACTGTGTAAATTGAAAGTGGTGCTGAGAGAAAACAGATGCTGTGCATCTACTTTAGGTCAGCTGCAAGACAGAAATTTAAAAAAAAATTAGCACCAGTAGAATAGCTTTTCTGAGAGTTTATCTGAACATCACAAAGTGTTAAAAGCCTAGCGATTCTAGTCTGATTAATCTCACATCCAAAATTGCAAATAATCAAAGTTACAGTATTTAACCTTTTCTTAAAGCATAAAAATCAGAATCTGTGTATTGCTGACTGCTAATTCAGACTCCTTTCCGAATGGGACAAACTAATCCTATCAATAAATTATAAAGACTGTGTATTGTAGATAGGTGGAACCTGAATTAGAGAGGGAAACTGGATTGGTGTGTTCAGCCAATTCACAGACCACAGTCTGTCTGTCATTTACATCAGTGTTACACTGCTGCTTTTGTTCTTGCTATTCTCTGAATGAATTCGCTGCAGTTTTTTCTGTGTGCTGTGAAGCACACATGAAGTTGTAGTTCTGGCTCAAACTGGGCAGCTAGAAAGAAAAGATGAATAAAAGCAGTGCAGGGAAAAGCAGTAACTTGTAAACTTAACAGGGTGTCTTAGATGGGAGACTGAAGAGTCATTGAAAGCAGTGAATATGTTAACATAATTATAGCTGTAATTGAATATGAAATATCTATTTTGGCTTGGAAGGCTTTGCAAAAGGAACATCTTTTCTCCATCAGGCAGCCGAAATCACTAGGGGCATCTTTGAGGGAATTGGACTGAAGCTGTATTGGTGCATCAGGCCAAGGAAGTTCAAAGCCTCTCCTGGCCAAGGAAGGAAGCAGTACGTCTGGCACAGTGAGAATTGTGAGCAAGGCTTCTTTGGCCAGTATGAAATGCTATGATGGTGATACAATTCTCAGCCATCCCAAAACCTAACAGTTCTAGTAAATTAATCTTGGACTTGAAGATCAGAACTAGTAACTACAAATTCACACCATTTTTTTGAGTGTAAGTCCAGCATTCTGGTGTTAGTAATTCTAGGTTTCTCTTTTTGTAAATAAGCTAGTATTCTCCACATGATTTACAAATGGGAAAAAAACCCAAGACTTTATGCATAGAACTAGAGAATGGCTAATAGGCTGACCTCTAAAAGCAAAGCAGATGAGGGTTTAAGAATGATAAAAATGTGTTTTTTCACTTTAAATAATATGAAGTAATGTTTTTAAAAATACATCATTACCAACAAACATTTTTAGAACCGTTGGTGTCATCATCATAGAAGACATGTTAAACCTTTTAAAGTTGGCTCCATTTTCAGAAGTGCTACTGGCAGAAAACTTGAGGCTGGATTTTCAGAGACTATGCTTATCATTTTAGAAAAATTAAGTCAGGATATTTTAGATGACTCTGTGGGTTGTTGGTGCTGAGGGTCATTTTGATTGTAAGTCAAGTACATGTCAGCTCTGCTTTAAACTTTCCCTGTATAGTGAAATGTAGAAGTTTTCTTCTTAGTTTTGATGCTGTTCCATGCTAATAATAAGCCTGTATAATAGAAAAAAAAACCCAAAAGAGCAACAGCAAAAGCCCTTTGTATTTAAAAGAAGAGGTGTATTCCGCTTGACATGGTTTTATCCCAGGAGTATGTTTCTAGCACTTTTCAAGAGCTTGATCCTTGGAGTAATTGTGCATGGAACACAATAATTGATGTAGTTCAAGCTTTGGTGACACAATTACATGTTGTAAATAACAATGTACATACAACTTTGTAATATCCTCCTGTCTTATCATCCATTACATTTTTTCTGATGTTACCTGGACTATTTTTTGTCCAAACAAATTAAGCTCATCTCATAGACACAGGATTGGAAGTTTTCTGTTACTTTGATCACAATTAGCAGTAGACGTGTCAAGCCAATTACTCTAAAATTGGAGAAAGGCAAAGCAGTGTGGTATGTCAATAATTTCTGTCTTTCCTTTTGCTCTGCATCCTTCAGGGAAGCTGTTACAATCTTCCTGCTTTTGACAATTGCTGAGCAGGATTTCTTGCTGCTACCTGTTGTCTGGTACCAACTGTTGCAAGGCTGTGCACCTGGAAGAAAACTGTAACAGTTTAAAAATGTTTTTGTTAGAAAATCAGCATTACATGCTTCCAAGTAGGTTTATTTAGAGTTACTGCATTAAAACTCTACTACCAAGGCTTAATTAACAGCCATAGAAGGAAGGAAATTTGTTACTAAGACTCACATTTCATTGTAATTTTTACTTAATGACTTAGAGCCCACAACTAACTTAATACACTGAGTTTTCTCGGGAGCTGTATCCTAAGCCTGACTGCAGTGCTGTTTTGTGTGTACAGTGTGTCTGTGTTATCCTTGCTCTCCATATCACACCACTGAAGTAGGATTGATGACAGCCTTCTTTATTGCAGCCCTTAGGAATAGATTGTTAAGATTAACACGTTGTCTGAGGAAAAGATTTGTCTGAAGGGCTTGCAATTTCTTCCTACAGTTAAATTCAACAGAGAGACGTCAGGCAGTTGCTTCTCTCCCAGAAGGTTTGTTTACATTTCAACCTAGAAAGATTAAAAAAAGAAAACCAAACACAGAAGACTTTCTTTTTTTTTTTCCTTCTTGCCTTTTGATTTGTGTAGCAGAATTGTCTGCATTCAGAACTTGAATGTTTAATTACGTTTCCATAAGAAGGGTGAATTTTCATTGCTTGGTGCTCTGTATTAAAGAAGCATTAATAATCCAGTCCAAACTTTACGATTTCTTTAGGTTTCAGCATCCGTATGAGAAGTAAAGCAAGGGTCTGCTCTCTTCTAGTTGTTGAGATGAAATCCTGCTAACAAAACATGCAAAATATCATTTAGTTAAAAAGAACACGCAAGGAAGGTCCAGCAAAGAAAGAATCTTCTAGACTTGCATACTTGTATATTTGGATATTTGGGAAGTATATTTGGGAATAGAAAAGATGAAAATTGTCATACAACCAACGTGCCTTCCATTGAGGACAATGCTAAAAAAAAAAGCTTAGAGTGGCTAGCTTTTGTCAAGTAAGAGCTGTAGGGAGTGCCTGTCTTAAAGATTTATACTTGTATGGCTTTCTGTCTTCACTTTTGGGCTTGCAAAATGGCCTTCCTTCAGAAGCAGTCAGCAAATGTCATTTCCTTTGTGCTAAGAGAACTCAAATAAATGACTTTATACATAGTAGATCCTATTTTTTCCAATTATTTTGTGAGCAAACCTCTTGTCCCTCAGAGTCCTGTTGACTTAGGTGTAAGTTAAAATATTCAGCAGTTTTTTTTACACACAGGGAATAGCAATATATAAACTTGCAGTTTCCTCCCATCTTTGTCAGTATGTTTTACTTGCAGTTACCTGGACTATTTAACTACTTTGGGCAAATAAAATAATCTTCCCTAATAGAGATAAGAATGTTAGTTAAAGATCACTTTGATCAGAACCCATGATACAATATACGGAAATAAATGGTAAAATCTGCCATTTGATCTCACTGAATAAACAAGAAGTTAATATTTTCATTTACCTCTTGGTTTCCAGTTATCTGACCATAGAAATGAGTTTATGGTGTAAGAATTCAGGTGGTAAACTGCCACAAATTGTCTGACAATACAGTAAATGTAAATAAATATTGACAGGACAGCACTGAAATGAATAATGAAAATATTTTCTGATTCAGAACTACCACATTTTTTAAACTTATTAACCGAATTTATTGTGTAAAATTGTGACAGGTTTCCCAATTTACCCGCAGTTCCAAAATTAGTATTAGGAGAAGTCTGACCAGATGTCTTCTCCCACAGCCAGCTGAGGCATCTAAGCATTTTTACACCAAAAAGCAACTTTAAATCAGAATGCTTTTTTTTTTTTTGAAATGTGTATGTACATCCAGGTTTTAAAGTTTCATCTGAGACGGGTTGCATTTTTAATCTCAGTTTGTAAAAAGAAATTCTCAGTAATATTGTGCTCTATTCTGGCAGCCTGCTTAATTGTATTTGGCAGCTTGTTTTGGTTCTGGAGCAGCTCTCTAGCCATCTAATTAAAATGGGGGGTACTGTGATATGTATCTTATCTCTGAAATTGATAGGGATGGTGAAAAAGGCTGTGAAGATGACTAATTGTTTTTCAATGACCAAAGTTTTTCAGATAAAAATTTCCCTGGTTTTCATATTTCTAAGGTCATTAAAATGCTCAGAACGCAAACTTTTAATGTAAGACTAAATGTCATGAGTGTGAATTTCTTCTGGTCTTGTCTTCACACACCACGTTCCGTTCTTTGCATATTCAGAAAAAGCCATGCATAGAGAAATTAATATAAGCCTCTAGTTTTGTGTTTGCTTTTTTGGTTGTGTGTGGGTTTTTTTGCTTTTGTTTTTTGTTTAATTATGTTAAGGAAAACCTGTCAATCTTTGCATTATTACTCTCCTCTTTTGTGTTCCCACTGACAATAGAAGGGCTCGGTTGTGCCATTGGCCAGTGTAGGAGGTGCTGGGGAAGACACTGGTTCCTGTATAGAGCAGAACTGGATTCTCAATCAGCAGACCCTGTACCACTCTGTGTGGGGTTGACCTACATCAGATCTGTCTCCTCTGGCTTTCAGGTTAGAGAGAGCATTCCTTGTCCCAGAATCAGGCACGGATGGGTTCCAGCCAGGGTAGCAGCCTTAGATTTCTCAATCACAAATGTGTATGTGCAGAGGATTTATTCTAATTCTGTTTATCTTCCTCAAGAACAGAATTGCAGAACTGAACCACCTGTTAGTTGAGGGAGGAACCAGATAAAAATACCAAAGAAAGTGACAAGCAAATATCTTATTTTACCTTCATTCCTTCTGACAGATTTCCTGTTGCATTTGTATGATTTTTGCAAAAAAAATAGAAAACAGATACATCGTTATGCTAGAAATTGTGGAAAAAACCCAACAACCTATCAACCTGTCTATATATTCTCATCTACCTGGCTCCAAAACTAGTTTTTAATAGCTCTTTTTCATAATTGAGTGTCTTCATTATTGAGTCTCCAACTGACAATTTTGTGTGGGCTCATTTTTCTGTGTTCCAAATTCAGAACCTTTCAAAAGTATCTAAAATGGAGGGTGCTTAAAATAGTCACCTTTGCACTCATAGGTCTCACTGCATTTGTGTTCGAGAGGTTTCAGCAGGACAAAAATGAGCCTGTAATAACCCATTGATGGGGGTGCACTCATCACATCAGTTTCAGTAATTCTAATTACATTATAATAATGCAAGTTAAAGGGCAATATAAAATTATTTTCAGCATGAATGCCTTTTTGTCAGTACTGCTGTATTTCTGTGCAAAAGGAAGTCTGCTTTGATTATCAGGAGTCTGTTGAAATACTTCCAGTTTAAAAATAGAGTATCTTAAGCTGTGGGAATGCCATAAAGATCATGTGGATCATTTCTAATTGGGTTACTGCTTTCTGTAGTTAAAAGTTTGCATTTCTGAAAGTTAAGGCAGTGCTTCAAGAATGTGAAATAACGTAGAAGGCAGATGATAATACTAAACAGTTTATCCAAATAGATAAGATATTCATGGTGCCTGCTGTCACTCTTTGTAGAATTACTAGATGCTTCCATATGGTAAAATGACTTTCCCTGTGTGTAACATTCTGAAACGTGGAAGTACTTTCATCCCATTTTATTGATAAGAATCCTTAAAAAGGGAATGTTTGAGAGTTTTGGTGAAAGTTACTTAGTAAGACAGTGTGATGTGTGAGTCTGTGCCAACCATTCAGTCCCAGTTGCCTTTTCAATTATTCTTTTTCATGTTGTTCTGGACATTAAACTTATTCTGGATCACTGATCTTCAAGTCAGATCCCCGATCCAGTTCTGCTTCCTTATCTGTGAAATAGGGAGACTACTCCAGTTGTTTTAATTTATTTTTTGAGGTAATTGTAAGTATAGTTATATGTCTAGAATGACCTCAAAAATATAACTCTCTACACAAACATAATGAATGAAAAAGTTAAAATTCATCAAATAAAATGAAATAGATTCTACTTTATTTGGAAAATTTTCCATGGTAAATACAAGTTTCTGCAATTCATTGCTGCATCCATTGAGCTGCTTAAAATTTTACTGAAATTCTAGGAAAAGAGGATCTCTGCTCAAAAATTTGTGTATTGAAGTTCACATGCAACTCCAGTGAAAGTATTATTATCTAACAGGGTTCTATTTGTTTGTAACTAGAAAATTCACCTGTGTTACATTGTGGATAGCAGATGCTAAGAAAGGGCTTTTAATGTGAAAAAGTGGGGATTTAGCTGGTGCTTTTCTGGTTTTAAATGCTTACCATGGCTAAAATGTGTTTCTTTTCTCTAAATTTAAAGAAAACCAGGAAGAATCCAACTTGAGTAGACTTAAACCACAGATAGGCTTATTTTTTTTCTTTTTAAATTTAATTTAAAGTATGGGATAGTTGGGACTACTAGAAAGAAATTTGATATGTGACAAAGTGAACAAAATCCTGTCTTGGTCTAAATGCTCCATGTTGCACTTTGGTCAACCAGTGTCTACAGAGCTGAGGTTATACTGTCGTATAATTCCAGGAATTTAATGCTGGGCTATGTTTCTCTGCTGATGTGTGGATTTTGAACCTGAACTATCAACCAATGAAATACTGTTTGTCTGAACTATAAGTCCTGTGGTTTGAATCTTTGTAGCATGCTGGGAATTAGGGTTTATGATGGTGGAAAATTATGTACTTTCAAACTGGACTTGTCTTTTTTTTTTAACGGCAGCATTGATTTGTTTTAATGCTTTATATATATATATACCACAACTGATGAAAATACAACTCACAGTCAAGATTGAAATAGTAGCATAAAAATATGGGAAAAAAAAAAAGGATGGTGAATCTGGAGGTGTTTGGCATTTGGACTTTTCTGATGTATTTAATTTAGTTTCAATTTGGCAAACTTCAAGTTAAACATTTTTAAATTTTTTAAATCACTAGGCTTCTTTACAATAATGGAGACAAATAACCAGTGTTGAGGGGTGCAGTTCTCACTGGTTATGTTCTTTTAAATGTGCTTATGTTCTGAATAAAAGCTAACTGACAATAATTTTTTCACATAGACACCAATACATAGCACAATACATGGCACAAACAATGACATTCATATTTTTATTGTTGGTTGTGCTGCAATTAGCCTGAATCCTTGCATGTAAATTCTATGTTAATTCATCTGAGCTGTAGCTTGTGTATGATGTCATTCTTTAATTATCTTTCTGAAAGGATCTTTTCATTTTTCTTAAGTGACAAGAAGTTACCAGAACCTGAGATTAATAGTAGTATTTCAGCTCTTTTATTAACAATTCAAAACCTTCAATGACTGGTAAAAATATTTAGCCTGTGTCCAAACTGTTCCAAGTTTGGGTAGACATGTATAAAATGTGAATTCGCTGGATCTCTGAAGCTTCCAGAAACCCCTTTAAGTCAGATAAGTGTTTTCAAACCTTCACCTCAGTCTTCTGGCTTATTCTGTTAAATTAGGTAAAATGTGCTTTAAAGCAACAGGCTAAACTCTCAAGAATTAATTTTTTATGCTGTATAGAACCTGAACACTTCTCTGCTAGCTTTGCCTCCAGTCAGTAAAACACAAAAAATGGGAGAAATTTTGCCTTTGGAGAGTCTCCTAGGTCATTAAATCTAGATAACCCTCATTTGGATGCAGCGAGTTACAACTCTTGGCCACAGGGCTTTAGGAACAGCTGTTGAGTGTGTCTGGTATCACTCAACATTTCTGGTTATTTAGGGCTTTTTTTTTGCCCTAAGTCACTCATTCCTTGGGCCTGTCCAGGGCAAAACTGCTTCCTTTGGCTTTGGAAGTTTCAGGCTTGAAATCACAAAGCCTATAGATTGTATGTATAAGCAGCAAAAGCTTCCTTGGTAAATGTGTGGTTATGGGCATTTGCAGCATTCTAGGCCATTTCAGTTGTTACATTTGGAGTCAGGGCATCAATAATACAGAGTTTCATTAAAAGACAATTCGCTTTAATGTCATTGCACTGAGTTATTTTGGGCGATTCCAGTGGCCGCATTTGAAATCTAACAGGTTTAGCTGTGCTCCCGTCTATTCAGTTTCAGAGAGTTTGTACCTTGTGCCTGGAAGGAAAACTACTGTGTTTCTTACAGACCTCCTTTTATTTCTATTCTTAAATGCAAATGGATGCATTTAGTATCCTGATAATGCTCAACTGGAGCTACAACATATGGGCCCTCTTTTAGTTCCTGCCCCCTGGAAAGCCAAAACTGAACAAAAATACCGCTCCTCCTTTTCTCTGATTTATTTGTGTTCTTTTTTTGAGGTGATCTGGTTTGGAAACAGAAGGTTGGCAGGTGAGAGAGGAAGCTTGGGAGTGTGAGAAGCAGCAGGATGCCGGGCAGGAGGGGTCCCACTTTCTCCCAGAGCCGGCACCGCAGTGCCCTGCTTTGGGCACAGGGATTGCACATCCACTCATATTGCCCCTCCGTTGGCTTTTGAGCAACCCTGGAAGTTACTCTTAATTCTGCCTTATTGGGGTTGCCTGCTTTCTAGTTTTACAAAAAGCTTTCCCTAAATAAAAGATTTCTTTTGTTCTATTCTAGCTGTGCTGGAAAGTGATGTACAAATTTGACTGCTTTGGTATATTTGGCTGAGCTTTTTTTAGTGTTATACTCACTGAAGGGTGGCACTGAAGGCTTCTAAGATAGATAGCTACTAGATAGTACAGAAGATAGCTCAGCAGCTATTAAAAGAGAGCCCAGGCATTGTTTTTTCTGAGATCAGGAACAGGTTTACCCTCAGCAAATGTGTGTCTCCATCATTCAGAGTTTGCTTGTTTGTTGTTTTTTTTTTTTTAAATATTATTGTTATGCTCTTGGGGCTGTCTACTGTATTGTAGAGGAAGCTGGTTCCTTGTTTTCTCCACATGGATAATTTTTTCGTCATTTGATAAATTCTACCCTGTTCTTTGTAGTAGGATTGCTTCATAGTTCAAGATTGTGCTGTCCTCCCCAGTTGCCCAGTCTGTTCTGTTCATTTGTGGGACGTGCCAGGGGAGACTTGGGTGCTCTTTCTGTAGTAAATGGGAAGATGAAAGTGAATTAGTCAGGAAACTAAGTAAGCTTTAGGACTGGGCTGCTTTGCTGTTCTTTGAGATTGTTACTATTGGTGAGCACCATGACATAATGAATAACCAGTCTGGGAAAACTACATCCCTGTTGCCTGCATGAAAACCTACACTTGTGAATATTTAACCCCTGAAACAGAAGTCTTCTGATCTTTTACTATGAGGCACTGATGCAGCCACGAGACAAATATAATCAGAAAACTTTTAAACAATGGGAATTAAGGGAGAAATGCCATTTAATTCTTTGCAAGAGCCACAAAAAAAATAGGCTTTTAAAAAATTCTGAAATTGAGCATTGAAAAATGAATAATTTAAGATGGAAAATCCTGAAGTCAGAGATTATAATTTTTTTTTCTAACATATCAGCAAATTGGAAAGAACCGTTTGGATTAAGCTCAAAGAAAATCTTTTGCACAAAGCCATGAAATTCTACTTTTGCTGTAACAAGAAATGAGGAAAATTTTCAACTGGTACACATTGTTGTAGTGCACATTAGTAAATGAAGTTATAGAGGTTTGCAGCTACTAAAGATTTGACCACTACAATAGATGAAAAAAGCCCCCCAAAACATTAGCTGAGCAATAGACAAGGAAAGAAAGATACTTCTGGAAAGCTCTACCACTACCAGTAACAGAATTTGTTACCAGACTGAATCCGCAAAGATTTTTAGGATATCTTGAGGATTTGTTTTTGTTATGGAGGAAGTAAAGTAAATTATGATTAAATAATAGATAGAATCACTTCTTTATGTCAAGGATCTCAGACCTTAAAAAAATTGAAGAAAAAGGTAAAGTTAATTACCTTTGGTGAGATTGTGCTTTCTTTTTGAAGGAAGGGAGCAGTAGATCTTGGCTTCCTTCCCCTTGCTGCTTTTGTAGACATTTAGAAGACAGAAGTTCCAGCCCTGTAGTCCAGAGGACTGTAGAGACCGACTGGAAGATACAGTTATTGCTCAGAAGTGTGTAGAATTTGTACAGCAGACAAAGTCAGAACCTGAAAAACCAAGAAGCTTGAGAGGAGTAGTTTCTTCGCCTAACAGTGGTGCCCCAGGCGTCACATCCCACTGCGGAGTCTTCCCCAAGGACAGAAGTCTCCTAGGGCTCTGCTGCAGCTCATTCTGCACAGAGTCACTGTGACACTGTTCAGGCAGGTGGAAAAATGAACCCTCTTAGGGACTTCTTTACAGATCGATCACAAATTCTAAAGATCCAGGTTTAATATACATTAAACTTACGCTTCTACTTGGTAGATGCATACCTAAGAGTAAAATGGTATTGCTCAGAAGTAAGGGTCTCTACCACGTTGATGCAATTATGAACTGGGAAAATGAGGTGAAGATTTCATATAGATAGGGTTGGTGCAGTTATTCCAATGAATTGGGGGTAGAAATACGATGTAGGATCATGAGACTGATGGATAGCACTGGATCTGCCCCATGTAGATTAGATGTCTGGCAGACTTGTGTCTAAGAGATTCGATGTTTAGCAGCCATCTGTAGCTATTGTGCTGTTGCAGAAATTTTGGGCATATGCATAAAAATCCATAAATTTTGCTTTACTAGAATTTTGGGGAGGGGAGGAGATACCCAGAGAAATGTACATGTACATGTTGGTTCTGGTCCGTAGTGTTTTTTGCAAGTATTAATGGTATCAGAGTCATGTCTGTTCTCTGCCTTCAGTTTTGAGGGATTTTTAGAAAGTATTACTCATTTGGTTTTCTCTTGGAATGGATTTATTTTGAAATGTTTATTATAACATTAGTTTTTGATGTTTTACCAACAACGGGCAATGAAAACAGACTCTATTTCAGTTTCACTTCTGATTCAGAAAAACTTCAGTTCGTCTTGCTTGTGACTCTGTACAACCTGCAAGATATGCATGGTAATATATATAGAAATAAACTCCACACTTTCAGTGATGTTCAGATCACTGACCTGATTTCTGCTAAATGCAGGGCATCTGCTTTGAAGCCATGCTATTTTATGTGCTGACATCCAGGTGTGTCTTTCAAAATTACTAATTTCAAAGCAAACATGATGGAGTGATCGTCCCATGAAGTGGAGCTTCCTAAAAATAATTTTCCCCTCTCTGAGTCGGTAAGAAGAGATTTTTATGACAAGAGGAAGAGCTTTGTATGTACCATCTCTCATTTGTAATCAGACTGATTCTGGAGATCTCTGGGAGAACTGGAGGCAGAGTTAATTTCCTGTCCTTTTTCTTGCCCCTACATTTGTGCACAAAGGTACCAGAGTACTCTCCCAATGCAGAGAAGGAAAGGAGAGGCCCAGAGTCACTGCGGGGTCCAGGCTCTCTGGGAAGACATTTTAAACGGCTTAAACCTGGCAAAGGCTGATGAGAAACAAGATGGCTGAAGAGTTAAATTGGAATGATTTTGTACAGTTAGAGCCCTAGTCATAGAATCATAGAATGGTTTGGGTTGGAAGGGACCTTAAAGATCATCTAGTTCCAAACCTCCTGCCATGGGCAGGGACACCTCCCACCAGACCAGGTTGCTCAAAGCCCCATCCAGCCTGGCCTTGAGCCCCTCCAGGGACGGGGCATCCACAGCTTCTGTGGGCAACCTGTTCCAGTGTCTCACCACCCTCACAGTGAAAAGTTTCTTCCTAATTTCTAATCTTAATCTCCCCTCTTTCCGTTTAAAGCCATGTCCTCTCGCTACATGCCATGTAAAAAGTCCCTCTCCAGCTTTCTTGTAGGCTCCCTTCAGATAATGGAAGGCCTCTATAAGGTCTCCTCAGAGCCTTCTCTTCTCCAGGCTGAATAACCCCAGCTCTCTCAGCCTGTCCTCAGAGGGGAGGTGCTCCATCCGTCTGGTCATCTCCATTCCTCTCCTCTGGACCCACTCCAACAGGTCCATGTCCTTCTTGTGCTGAGGACTCCAGAGTTGGATGCAGTACTCCAGGTGGGGTCTCACAAGCACAGAGTAGAGGGGCAAAATCACCTCTCTCATAGTCATGACTTTTCTGAGGCACATGGAAATGAATCACCCCTTTATTTTATTGAGGGTAGAATGTGTGGGAATGGGGGTATTTTTTTTTTTTATTTGGGATCACCTTTGGAAGGGGTGAAGGAATTAGAGCAAAATCTGACCTATATGTCGTCAGACTTCACAAATTGATGTTGCTGTGCAGGTGGAGGCAGGGGTAGGTTTGTGGCTTCCTGTGCTGGCTCTATTTTTAGTTTCTGACTGCTTGCAAATTCTGTTTACAAATGTCAGGAAAATGCATTAGGATTATCTGCTTTATTGTAGAGGTAATAAAATGCTCTCCAATTTAGCCAATAAAATAGCTAAAAGCAGGCTCCCACTGTCATGGCATGTAGACAGTGGCTCCACAGGATTTTGAAGCTGCCTGCTCTGTTTATTCCTCATTGCTTGTTTCCTCCTATTGCACTGATTCACTATGGAGATTAGCAATCTCTGGGGTTTTTTTTACATCTGTGGCTCATCTGTGAATGTGAAGATGTGTATTGAGAAGAAGGAAGGTGAGGGTTCAGCAAAAGCTCTGTGATCATTCCTGCAGTGATGTACATTGCTCCTGGAGCATAGCAGTGATACTGGAGGTATAAAGGCCACTGGTTATTCCTTTGTCCAGGGGTCTCAAGTTTTTGGATGCCAAGAAGTCCCTAAAAGTCCTTGTAGCTTCAGTGCCTTGGATTGGAGCCTGTCGTTGTCTTTAGAGGCTGTGACCAGTTTGTGGCAGCCTGTATTAGTTGGTACCCTCTGTGACTGTTACAGTTGCTTTCTCTGCCGTAGAGCCTAGACTCATGGACAAACATCCCATTTAAGCTGGGGTAACTTACTGGTGAGCTTTATGACTGTACTTGTCAGCTGGAAGTATTAGTGTGCTTAAGACAGGGCTGAAGGTGCTTTAACGGTGTTATTTGACTCTGAAAGAAAGACAAATGTGTTATTTTTCCCATTAGAAAAACAGTATGTAAATAAACAATACAAAATATATATCTTTCCAGTGCCTAAATGGTCATTACTATTTTTATTATGGCCTTTTACTATTGCAGGTTAGTACTGTAGGGTACCAGGCCTCGGAGAGTGTTTCCTCCAGCCGTATTCACTAGCTTGCAAAAAGATTGAAGCAAATTTGTGACACTGTTGCTTAATACTTGTTTTTCATTTCTGTTTTAGATAGCTCAGGCCAAACAGACTGTGCGCTAGTGCTGTGGATGTTCACTGTGGTAGGATGCATAAAAATAATGGCAGTTCTCATGCTAGAGACCTTATGCTTGAAATACACCAAATATGTCCCCTATAGCATTATTAAGGTGTGGCTGGCTGTATGCACTTCATCACCTGTCGAAATGGTATCTTCATTTTTAAGGGCACCGTAGAGTTAATCTAAGTCTAAGTCTGGATTACAGTAGGGAAAAAAGCTGGCAATTTAGTAAAAACAGAGGAGCTAATTCCAGTACAGAGGCAGGCTAGAAATAGAAGTAGGAATAAAAGTGTGGCTTTGAACTGTATCATACGAAAGCAGTAACGACAGGAACACTGCAAGCTTGTGTGTACCTGTGAATGCTGATATTTTTTATTATTTTTGATGCAAGTTCTGCAGTTTTTGAAACTGTATGGCTCTAAGGAGGCATACAATGAAAATTTGATAGGTGATAGATTATTACTCAGGGAAGTGTTCAAATTTGCAGCTGGATCACTGCAAGCCAGTGTCAGCTTGTCAAGTGTAGCTCTTGCCTGGGAAGTCTGGCCAAGATATATAACCTCTTTTTTCACCTAGGAGATGAAGTGTGGGAAATCATGATTTAACAATGAGAGGGAGATGTAAATCCGTACTAAGTGTTTCGACACTCTTCAACTCAGAGCAAATGTGAATCTGGAAATGAACTTGATGACTTGGTGCTTTGGCTGACTGTAATGATAAAGGCCAAATAGTTGTGATATCTGGCATGCTTGTGGCCACAGCTATGTCTTAGATCAATAAGAAAAGGGTTCTTTTTTCAAGATTTTTCATGTCTGTTTATCCAGACAAGTGTGACAGAGCTGCAGCTTGCTATTACTGAAAAGAACAGTCCAACCATTAGCAGCTCTGTTCTGCCAGACTGTTCTAATGAATACTGGAATGCTGAAAATTATATTTTGTGATTGTGATATTGTGATTTGTGATTGTGATATTGTGGTTGTCAGCCGAAGATTGACAAAATTGTTGATGAGTCTGGTTTTGTGGTTTTTTTTAGTTCAAATACTTTTATTTTTACAACTTAGTAAGTTAGCTGATATCTGTTCATAAGAGAGTAGTAAAATTAATCCTTTTAGGCTTTATTCCATGAAGTCCCATCTCCTGGTGGTGTCCTCTTCTGTTGCTGCCTGCTTCTTCCCTGGTATTTCTCTGGACTACTGAAAGATATTTTTCCTTGCACAGTACCCCCTAGACTTAGGAACTGTGAGATGATAGAATTAGGTTGCATGGAGTAAAATAAAATGATAACTTATTTTTTTCCTAGATGTTATCTCATTTTTAAAGTCTCATTTATTTTCTTAGAGGCAGTGTGCAGTCAAAATCAGAGCTGTTCATAATTTTTCCTGTTAATGCTTCTTCCACTGGAAATCAGCAATCTGATGGAATGTGAAGTACTTTTTGAGGCTGTGTGAATTACCCTTAAGCTTTTTGTGAAAAAGATGGCAGTCAAGAAGTCTGGGTGGGCCTGCAGAGTTTGCTGTCAGCCAGTCCAGGTGGAGTTTGGTGCCTCGCTGGAGCATGGAGCACTGAGACATGAGAAGTTTTCTTAGAGTTTGAAATTGTGTTTTCAATGTATTTTTACTCAAAATTGTGTCTGAAATACAGTATGTTTCATAAAAAGATTGTCTCTGAATGCTGCACCAAGGTCTGCCCCATTATGGTTTTGGAAGAAAGAAAAGCGTCCCTTCAGTGACCTAACCATTTCCTGCAGCACAGGTCTTGTAGAAATTTTTCAAGTGTCAGTCAGGTCATTATAGTGGGAACTGGGTAAAACTAAGTGCATGTGTTGAAACTAGTTTTGTAACTCTTAAACAAGAGAAGAAGAAAATATATAAAAAAGATTTAAAGTGATTCTAAATAGTATTTTCTTTCCTTTAGCTGTCTCCGTAATGAGATACAGCGCATCATCATTTGGATTTGCTGTAAGTAGAGATTCAATTTAAATATTCTCTACCTTTCTTTTTTCATTGGCTTTTTCTGAACATGAAATACTGTATTTTTTCTTACTGTAAGTTCAAAGCAAGGTGTGCAAAGTCAATGATGGATTAGAAAGAAAATATGGTCGAAGTCATACCTTGGAGAGGATAGTAGGTACTTTCATTAAACTTTTTCAGAATAAGGCTACTAAATCTTATAGTGGGGTTAATATCAATATAATCTCATTGATAGATATTATCCACTAGATACAGTTTTTCTTCTATGAAATCTCTGTTTGTTGAACTTGAGCCAAATTCTGAAGTTCCTTTCTGAACTTTGTGTGACCCTTTTCCTGTCGAAATCTGTGGTAAAACTCCAAATGACTTGGGGATGACAGCTTTCCTCTCTAGTAGTTGCCATGACTTTCCTGATCAGAGGCAGAGAAAAAATTCCCAACGACAAGAAAAATGATTCATGTCAAATAATTTGCCTTTTGCTTTCAAATTTAAAGGTTATATAAAGTCTGTAGAAAGTTTGATCTAAGGATGAATGTTCTTATAGTGGGACAAGACTGGGTTTTGGTGCTACCTGACATCATGTCTTCACTAACTGAAAATACAAATGTTGCAATTTTGTTGGTGATGCAGAATAGTATGAAATCTGGATACAATGGGATTTTGAAAAAAAAAAAAGGTATTTGCTTCGTTTGAAACAAAACCTTCTATTGCAGAAAATCAGTCACTTTGCGGGAAAAAGTAATGCTTGTCAGACATTTTCAAACACTTTCTTTTTAGAGTCTCTGCATAAGAATCATATTAATATTTTGACTCT
The DNA here is from genome assembly GCA_004320125.1 of Scolopax mira. Lineage (NCBI taxonomy): Eukaryota > Metazoa > Chordata > Aves > Charadriiformes > Scolopacidae > Scolopax > Scolopax mira. The sequence goes on from BJBW01004840.1 coordinate 106,171, forward strand.
TGTGGTGCCACAGTGGCATATTGTGCTGGAGTTTTTTTTTCTTCACTTCCCTGCAGGTGATAGATTACAAGTAAAAATTTTTTAATCTCTTGATTGGCTTCCTGAGCTCTGAAGTGTATCATTGTGCAATAATACATTGCAAAAATGTGAAAATCAATTTAATAAACCCTGCTTTCATCACAGTGGTTTATTCGAAGCAGCTTTGTGCTTGTGCAGATATGATAGTAAATGCAATACTGTTAGTACAGGGCATGTTTAATGGCCCACAAAACAATTGACTCTGTGTCTCTTTCAGTTTGATGCTACGCTGGATGTTTTGTCATCAGCAATAGTTTTGTGGCGTTACAGCAACGCAGCTGCTGTGCATTCTGCACACAGGGAGTATATGTAAGTACATTTAATTACTTTTGGCTTTGGTAGAGGCCTGCAGAGCTTCTGCTGTCAAGCTGTGATGCTACAGATTCCAGAGCTTTGACAAAAAACATTTTGTCATGTCAGCAAGTATTCTTTCCTTCTGCCAATTTACTGCTTGGTCCCATACATGCAGCCTTTCTTTACACAAACCTCCCTGTGATTGTGATTTTCAGTTTCTTTTTAACCAAGATAGTAATTGTGAGGGCTCTGTGATTTTTTTCACCTGCAGCATCTGTATCAAATGAAAAGTATTTGCAATTTGTAATGGATTTGTAAATCTTTTATCTTGCATCTTACTCTGTTATTCTTACTAGAGTATGTTTTGATAGTGGATGCTTGTGTTATATTTGTGCTTCCCTTAACAAGGTTGGAATATGAACCCCTTCTCTTTGAATGTAAATTGTTTCAAGTGCTAGTGATATTATTAAAAGTTGAGATTTCAGAACATCTGATAAGATTGAGCCTGTATTAGTGATATGAGAGTAGGGTGTCACAGGTTATTTGTAACAGCTGAGAGGAATTGTAACACACCCTTTTTATTACAGAACTATTGCTGATTCGGTAAGTAAATCAATACTTGCATATCTTCTTTAGGAAAAAAGTATATGCATGCATAGTAAGCGTATTTAATGCTTGGTATATAGATCCTTTGAAAAAAAGAAAGTCTTTCATTTGCAGTGTAGTATGGATCACAGCAGAAATTACATTCTGCATCATTGTAGTATTTCTATTGGCAATGCCAGTCATAGCTGGGAAGATCAGGTGAAGATGGGTTCAAGAATTGTTCCAGCTAGTGCATAAAGAAGACTTTAATCTCCCATTAAAGTTTTGAGTACCTCTAGATGGAGAATTGCAGTACATTTGTCTGCTTTGGTTTTGTTCTTTGTTGCCATTGCCAATCCTTGTTGCCATTGTTTGAAGATAATTCAGCTATCCCCTGGAATAAACTACAATTTTACAATAAAGGGGGATAATGTAGTTATTGTTCTGAAACACCTTCTACAAGCCTGATGAAACTGAGCTTTTACATAGCTGGTAGGGTCAAGTAAAAAAAAAAAAAAGCTGCACAGATGGGACTGTAACTTCTCTTCATAGTCCTTTCCTAAAAACTAAGAAAACAATAAGCAGTATTTTTACATGCATTAACTCAGGCTCAGGCAACAGCTTGCCAGTGCTGTGAATTCCTTTCTGGCAGGGCTCCATATTTAACATTTTGGAATAAAAGGCCATAGAAGATTGATGCAGCATTGATTCATAAAAATAAATCCAGAAATATGTGATTAAAATTAGTCTTCCTGCACAAATTTGGAGATCTTAACAGACATTTCCTGAGTATCTTGCTTTTGTGGGCGTCCACAGAGATTCCTGTCAACATTCAATTAACATATTTTTGAAATCTCCTTCTGTTGAGTTTTTTTCAAGTGAAACTCGTAAAGTACTTTATAGAGAAAATAAATCCCAATACAAAAGAAGAATCAATATATCCCTGTGGCTAAACCAGTGAAGTGAACAAGCAAAGTAGTAAACAGGTTTTCCTGCTCTTTATGCTCATTTTTAATTTGCTGTCATATAATCCCTCTGCTTTACATAAGGCTAAATTAAGTCAACACATTACTTGCCGTGCCCTCTACTTGAAGACAGCTATGGTTATATGATTATGGTTATATGATGAGATCAGTACTGAGTGAAAGAATGTTACCATATGCTGGGAATATGAATCACTGGGTAGGCAGTCTGGTTATCCCTCCGGTTCTAGAATTGACAGGAGAATCATCATGGTACCGACAAGCAAAGAGGTGGTTGTGTCTCTTAAGGCAATCCTCACCGTGTCAGATTTTTGAGGGAGGCACATTTCTAATTTCCTGTTGCGTTTAATCAAGCTCTTGCTTGGAAGACTGCATGCGATTATTTTTCCTCTACGCTGGGAAAATGTTGCATGACTCCTCCTGGCTGCTTGCTTTTCTTGTAAATACTCTTTGTATCATATGTGCCTGTGACTGCACCTGGGTTTTCACAGTCCTTGTTTGCTGTGTGCCAGTGGGGATGTCCGCTCTCTACGAGGTGGGATGCAAATTCATATAGGTGCTCAGGTCATGCTGCCTGTTGTTCTTTGATCTGCCTGGCCATACTCTGCCTTAGCGCAGGAGCCTGTGCAAAACTCTGGGTTTCTGCAAAAAGTTTATCGGAGTAAGGTGGGCCAGAGTGACTTCCATTTAGCTCTTTATTTGGAGGTGTGTCTTTTATCGATTGGAATATTCCATTTGTCTGCGTTTCCTAAGATATCAGAAAATAACCCAAGCTCCTGGACAAAAACCGTATGAAATTGCCAATTAATTATGTGTTGCAAATTTATAAAACTTCCAGTTTCATAAACCTGACAGCAAGAGACTGATCCAAAGCCTGTTGAAATCAGTGGAAAGCCTCTCATGGAAGGGCAACTCTAGATCCAATCCTAAGTGTTGGACGTCATTGAGAGAGAACATAAAGATAGAATAGAAAACAAAACCCCAGAAAAAGACACAGAAAATGCAGCCTGACTCATGATGTGCTATGAATTAAATACTTAGAATAAATTGCTAAGATGTTAAAGAACTGCGTAATCTTAAGATGTAGCCATATGGAAGTACCAGCAGCATTTCATGGGCTGGTACTCAGAATGAACAGTACAAAACTGCTTGCTGTGCCAAGTGCTGCTTAACTGAACTGATGCATTTCTATTTGACTTCAGGGAAATTGTTGTGCTGAAACTACCATGAAAATTTGTCCTGCTGAGTTTCCCTCAGTTTAATGGGTCTCAGTTTCTCTAGATTGTTTGATTTCTCTTACAAGACGAGAAGGTGCTTTTTCAGTGTACATGTGACCAAAGTTATATGATGTACGTCTCTGTTGATTCTCATGGTGGTTCACATATACTAACTGCAAAATATATTTCACCTTAACCTTTACAATTTGCCCTTCTTGAAAATTCTCTGAGAATTCTCTTTAGCCTGAGAAGCTAAAGTTGGCAGGCTTTTCAAGTCTTTTATTGATGAGATTTTTTCTTAAGTCATTGTGAAAAGACATATCTGGTTATATTCAGGGTATGTCTTAAATTGTGATGAAACTATGATGAAATAATATTTCATGCTTTATTTTTAAATATACCAAGTGGCTTTGAAAGTATAATGAATATTCACCAAGATCAGGTATAAAACACTCTAAGTTTGTAGGCCATATGAGACACTGCTTGATTCTGCCTGGCTGGCTCATTAATGAATGAGTGTGTAGGAGTGGGATGAATATTTGATGTGTTTGTTACTGGTACTTTTTTGATAGTTCACCATATTTCTGTTTTGGCAGTCAAATGAAAGAGGGTAAAACAGGCTACTACATTTTCATGTGTTTCAGAAGAGCGGCTGAAAGAATTGTGGGTCTTGAGGAACTGTAAAAATTGGGAAGGACTACATGTATCTGGGAAGAGAGTCAGAGGACATCATTCATGAGTGTTTGATCTGCTCAGTGGGATCTGCTGGGTTGCAAGCTAACAGGCAGGCAACTTAGAGATGCTGAACAAACTGTCAACAATGCAATGATCGAAATATCCAAGAAAGAAAAGAGTGCTGAAATAACTTGAGAAATAATTTTGAATCTCAACAAAAGCTAAACATTTACAATCAAAATAAAATTCTTGCAATTCTCTATTTTTCTTTATAAGAGGAGAAACTAAGAGGAAGGAATGTACTCTGATGTAGCTGATAAACCAGAGACTGTAAAAATATAGTAGACCCACTACCTGTGCACTTTGGGCCAGATACAGCTTGTTACTTCATGGTAAGAGTTTTGTGCAGTAAAATATTTAGTAAATCTTTAGCAACATAATAGTTTATTAGGCTGCTGAAACAAACCTAAGCTTTGTTGATGGAAGAAATTTATTGAAATTGATGTAACTGTGTTTTTTCATGTACATAAATAAATCCAGTAATAGCAGTAGAAGTAATTTCTTAATAGAAGACTGAATTGTTAGGGACCTGGAAAAAGGTCTCATGAGAGGCTGAACTGGTAATGAGTTATACAGCCAAAGGGCAGCTCTTTGATCTGATAAATTCAGGAATGAAGGACATAGATTGGAGTGCTGGAACTGTGTGTGAGGAGAAAGTGAGAAATACCACAAAAAAAAATGAAGGATGGAGGAAACAGAACCAGGAACTTCAGACACCCAGCCTTGCGAAGACAGGTGTAAAAGATGGAGCTTTTTGTGCAGAGTTGGTTGGAGAGATCTCAAAACTGTGAATAAAGGGATCATCTCTTGTTTGATTCCCTCTTCTCAGGAAACGGGGTGTCACTCACAGTAAGTTAGTTAGGGTTAGTTGGCAGCTGCTCTGGTCAAACGGAGTAAATGGAGTGGTATAAACCAATATCCCTGTCATTACATTACAGAGCTACAATCTTGTGTTTCTCTGCAATTGGTGCAGGACTGAGTATCTGCTTATGCCTGTAGAATCCATTGCTCCTAGGGTGGTTTTTTTTTTTTACTAATGTGGTGGAGTGGGCACGTTCCTGTGCAACCTGCTCTAGGGGGACCTGCTTTGGCAGTGGGGTTGGACTAGATGATCTCCAGAGGTCCTTTCCAACCCCTTATCCTTCTGTGATTCTGTAATGGGTTTTGTTTGAGCTTTTATGTTCCATATTGCAAGAACTAACTTCATGCAGCATATTTTACATAGTGTTTCTTGACAGTTGCAGCTGGTGTTTATTACATATTATTTTGTTGATGGTACCAAGTTAAATTCTGTGTTTCCCAAGAACCAGTCTGTCAACATCTTTCTTAACTCAGTGCCAGAGTAAAGAGGAAACCCTACTCATAATGAGCATGCTGGATATAGCCAAGAGCAGAAAGCTGACATTTCTTTCACTGTCGAGTTGGTGGGATTTTTTTGATTGTATGTGTCAGACTCCAGCTATTCTTTCCCTTATTACTGTAATAAGAAAGTTAAATTGTATCATGGGCAAATAACTGCTAATGAGCTCGCAGCATTCTGTGTTGCCATGACATAGTACATGATGAATGCGGATATGGGTGGTGGGTTTTTTCCTGTATTGGTGAGGCTGTCGTCCAAAACATTGGCAGTAATATTAAAATAACAAGAATTATCTTGTGGCAGACAACAGTGCAGATCTCTGTCATATGTCCACTGCTGCTGGAAAAGCTGTTTGCTGGGAGAAAATAGCCATTCCTATTCTCATGGGGTAGTGCATGATTCTGGAGTGCTCTGTCTTTGTAGGTAAGGTGGCACTTTATCTGGAACAGTAGGTGGCTTCAGTTACCTCTGTTCCTGCATATATTTTGCCTTTCTCACCTTATGCTACGTTTAAAAACAATGCATCAAGAATTGGGAAGGTCTTGCAGTCTCTGCAGTGGGTGTTCTCCTGTCAGTCATCTTTTCACAGCATATGCCTTGTGTTCAGTTTTTGATTATAAGTAACTTCCTCGGGTAAATGGGGGAGGGCAACAAGTAGTTCTTCAAATAAGGCTACAAATCTGTGGATACTTATCGAGCAGAAGGATACAGCTTTGAACAGTTTTGCTTTTATAATCTTGCATCCTCTTAGGTGTGTGGCCTCTGGAGAAGCCTAGTGAAGTGATTGGAAAACTTTACCAGTTGCTTAGTTACCTTCTCTCTGGAATTTAGACTTAAGTACTAATAACATCATGTGTACAAGTCTGTGCATGGTATGAAGATACCCATTCTGAACTGAATATACCTGAAGGAACCATCCTTCCCTGTGGTGTTCTCTTTGTCAGCATGGGTATCTGATGGACTGCTACTCCTTTGACACTTTGTCCTCCTGCTCTTTACTTTCTGGTACAATAGATTTTTTGGAAGACGGGGGAAACTGGGAGATGTACGTGGTATCCTCCTTCAGTTGCTAGGGAAAAGTGCTATATGGCTTCATGAAAGATACCTTGCTGCTTTGCACTGCATTATCTCTTTGAATTGCAAATATGCTTTTGCTCTATAGTCTCTTGTCCAGTTGCTTATAGCCTAATCCAGAGCACTCCAGAGGCTTTCATCTTTTGCTTTGAGAGTGATCACTGGAAATGCCCTTTATTAATTATGACTGCCCTGTGCTGATGCTGTAAAGAACTGTCACCATCGCCACCTCCTGTAGAGCCATGCCTGCTGGCAGAGGAAGTGGGTATGTCTCTGTGGCTGCTGGGGAAGTGTGGGGGGGCTTGTGTAAAGACTTCTTTCTTACTGAGAAAATGTGGTGCCAGGTGGGACCCTAAGATGGAGGGAGTCTCTCCTTCAAAAGTGACCATAATGCCTTTTTGTCCCTTTTTTATGTTCAGATGACACCACTGGAGAGTATTTACCCCAGGGTCTGGTCATGGGGAGCCTTGCTGAAATTATATTGCATATATGCGTATTACATTTCTGCGTGGAACATGGGGACCATGATCTATCCCATTCTTGCAACCACAACTTAAATAGTTGGAAACTACTTAACTACTTTTTATGGCAGGAAATGAGTGTCATACTGCCAGGTTAGGTCCAGCCCTTTTTTCTTGTCCTCTGATTCAAATAAGAGAGGTTGCTGATCTGTGTGGTTACAGGGTATATTCTCTCTTGGTTCACAGAATTAAAACCCCCTAATTTTCAGTATTAGTGCCGTATTTAAATTCTCATGTGCAGATTGGCTCTGCTGCACTAGTTAGCCCGACTAAATGAGCACTGTCTATTTAGGTAGTGTTGAATGAAAATAATCCTCTCAATCAGACCAAACATATCAGTCACATTGAAAAAACTGTGGATAATTTTATCTATGCCATACATACGAAAGAGACTCGAAGCACAGATGGCAAAATCCACACCTACCCACAGTTCAGGGCAAACCTCTGTGGCTGGAGGAAAAACTCTTGTCATGAGTGAATGGAATAGCTGAGTTATCTGGAAAAAAGTCAAATGCATGGAGATAGCCTACAAACTGCAAATATCTTAAGAACCTACCTCTGTGGCTCTTGTTTAGTTCTCAGCTACCATGAGTTGGTCCTCAGGTGGCGCACACACGTCTCTCCTACCCAGTGGAGCACAGTGCAGAGTTTGCAAAATAGGTGTTCTCCTGTGCTTGGATATCTGCTTTACAGGAGGAGAAATACAGTTTCTTTTAAACCACACTGAAAATTATTACAACCTGCTTTGTTCCAAAATATTTAGCCAAAATCCAGATACAAGTTTTCGAGGTGATTCATTAGGCTGACTCATTAAGCTGCATTATTTCTTCATAAATCCATTATCCCATATTCAGGCAAAAGTAAAGCAATGATAAACTTTGCTCTTACCCAGGCAGAAATGCATGTATACATACATTCATGCATGCACACACACAAAATCCTCACACGTGGAATTTATATTAAATATGAAATAGCAAATGTATATATTTATACATTCTAAAATCTGTTTCTAAAAGTGTGGCATCTGTAGACTTGGCAGTGATTTTACTGGAGATAGATCTAAATCTATTTAATTTATGAAAGCCTCTTCTTTTACTTCACAGCTAGTTGATTAGGCAGTATTTGTATATATTGCCTAGTAATTATACATAGATAGATAGATATAAAATCAGGGATGTGGTGGTGTTCTGTGCTGCAATTTGATGAGTGCCATAAAAATGAGTATTACGGAAATTCTTGGAAGGCTTTAATTTCCAGCTTCAGGGGAATGACAGAATCTCCCATTCTACCAGGCCAGGAGCTGTGGTCAGCTCTTCCCAAGGCAGGAGCGTGATTATAAGGCAGCTCTTCCGTGAGTGCGACTGCACAGTCTGTGCAGACCAGGAACTAGAAAATAGGTTTTGAGAGTTTTCAAGATCTCTGAGTTGTAGAAGTGCCTGTTAGCTTTTATTGGCAGATATTTAATACCAGGAGAATCAAATTATTTATGGCACTGTTGCCCCAGTTCAGCTGTGTAATTTTAAAGGATGTAAACACACTGTTTTGTGGTGCCTAGATGAACTCCTTAGGATCATAAAAGTTTTCGAAGGTCTATAACATTTTCAACATGAATTGGATACCCAGCATAGCTAATCCTAGTGTCAGACATAAACAGCATATCCCCTCCATGTTCTTTAAGAAGGGGTTAGAGCATGTGATAACACAGTATATTTTTTTAATGTAATAAATGAGAAATCAGTTTTCAATGATAAGTTGGACTATTACTTGAATTCTCTTTATTTTGTGATCTGGTTTGGATGGATGTGGGTTTTTTATGGTGAGAAAAAGGAGTAGCTGTCACGATGCCGATCTGGATTCTGGCAGTTGGAGGTGGATTATGGAACATGTGTGATGAACAGTGTGCCCACTTCATTCCTTTTAAAATGCATCTTAAAGTGGGTCTATTCCCTCTTCATCCAGCAACAGGCAGGTGGAAATACTCTGAAAAGCTGTGATTATGTACAGTTTGGTCTCCAGGTCCTCCTCAGTAACTAAACCTGACAATAGATAAGCTATACTACAAACATAAACAAGCAATGTAACTGTCTAATCAGACACAAAGAAGTTTAAGATTAGCAGAGAGCATGACAAAGAAGCAGGAATCTCAAGACTGAGGCTGCTGTTGCATCTTTTTCTGTAACATGGCACAGTGGCTAGTAACTGTTCTCTTTCGAGCAACCCTTTATAGGGTTAAGAGGCAAATTTCACAGTCTTCATAGTTCTGGATGTCATCCTAATGAAAAATGTGGCTGGACTTCTCTCAGCAATATTGCCGAGCACGTAGCAAGGAACAAATATTAGCGAATGGCTGCATTTGTAATTTTAATGCCTCTTTTTAAAGTAGCAGGCAGCAGAGCTGTGCTTGTGGACCAGCGTGCAGCAGACCAAGTAGCCCCTTTCCTGCCCTGGAGATGGGGTACCCAGCCACAGAGAACTATAATTTTTATTATTTTTTTTTTTTTTTCTTACTTAAACTCCAGAGGTTTCATTAGTGGGTTTATTCAGATACTCAATCCTGTATCCACCATAAAACTGATTTTCTCAGCTCTCCTGAAAAAGCTCACGTTACTCCTGGGCTTAGAGCTCATCTTGCTCTTATTGGCCTGCAGCTCATTTTAATGCCAAGTTACAGTTCCTTGCAAACTAATAGTTTTAACACTCCCTCTTCACTCCAGCGGTGAAAATAGCCTGTAGAGATTTTAAGGTTTCTTTTTCTGTGGGCTATTAGGAGCCATTAGTGCTGAAAGATCTTGACAGAGCCTGCAGAGCGAAAGATTTCGTGAATAAAAATTCATAGGATCATAGGATAATTTGGGTTGGAAAGGACCTCAGGAGGTCTCTAGCCCAGGCTCTTGCTCAAAGCAGAGTCAGCTGTGAGATCAGAATAGGTTACTCACAACTTTATCCAGTCTGGTCTTGAAACTTTCCAAGGATGGAGACTCTGCAACCTCTCTGGGCAAATTGTTTTACTGTTCCCATGGTGGGAAACTCATTTTTCTTAGAATAATATATCATGGTAAGATTCTTAACAATCAGGAAAATACAGATTTAAAATAAACTAGAGTAAACTAGCTCTTGGAAGGTAACACAATTGTATGTAGAAATTAGGAATATTATCTTTTATTTATAAGTATTGTACCTGTCAGAGGGTTGGATGGGCAACTAAAGCTTGTTTTGATGGCAGCTTTGCAAATGTGAAAATATAGTTTCTACCTCAAGAATATTAACACAAATGCTGGTGGTTTATAATGACTTTTCTCACAGGGTTTTTTTGGTCACATTTATCTCTGTAGCTCTGTTGAAATTATTAAAATGCTTTTCCTTAATAAGGTAAACAATGTTTTCAATGAATAAGGTAGGTAATCTTGATATAGGAGATTTTTTTTTTTTTAAATTATGAGAACAATCAATCATTGGAACATCATCCCCAGGGGTGTGGTAGAGTCCCCATCTCAGGAGATTTTCAAGGTGCGATTGGACAGGTGCCAGGGTGCTGGATAATCTCATCTAGGCTTCCTTTCACTTCAAAGGTTGGACCAGATTATTTTTTGAGGTCCTCTCCAACCTGGGCTGTTCTATGGTTCTGTGAGGTTGTTTGCTCTGATGAAAGTAATAAAACCTCAAATGACCATGTAATCAAAATGATCAAGTAATCTAAGATACAGAAATGCATAAAAAAAGGTGGGAGAACAGAGCAGTATTTGACAAGAAGGTTAAGTTTTTAATATTGCATTTTAGTTGTATCATATGTTAACAAAACTGGGATGTAATTAGACTGCTATTCACAGTCTTGGTTTTTTCCACACAGTGTCATCTCATTTCAGGGACTATTTTAATGAACTTAGGTGGTGGTAAATAGGTTCTGGGATGTAAAAGACATACTACTGAGTACGTGACACCCCTTTTCCACCCCACCGCCCCAAAAGCAACTGTGTCTCTGAGCTGTTAAGAGAAAATTAACACATTTTTGCAGATTGTATTCCTATGCATCACGAATTCTTTCTGAATCTTCATTTTATTGCACAACCTTTGTCGCACATGAGAGCAGATTGGCTCGAGCGGATTAATTACCAAGAGCTTCATTATAAACCCTTGTTGGTACTGTGTTAGTATATTCCATTTGCCAGAAAGAGAGCAGGATGCTAATTAAGATGGGAAGCCTCTTGCAGTGGTTATTTTGCAGCAGTTGGTTGATAGGAGGAAAACTGGTATCAGTCACCCTTGAATAGTTTACCCCAGGTCTCTTTTGAGGTAGTGTATCGCAGAGCTTGTCGCTGGGGATGTATTTATAACTTTATTATTTATTTATTTTTTACAAAATGCTATGAAACAAGTAGCTGGGAGTCTAAAATCTACAGCCTTACTTCAGGCTGTAGACTTCAGTTCTGTGAAGGAAATGTTATAGAATTTTAGGCTTATCACTACCTGTAGGGAATTGTAACAAGTAATTACAAATATAAGACAGAATTAAGGATGAATCCACAAATTAGAAGGCTGTTTTGCTGTGTCTGCTAGATGCAAATTAATTGAATAGCTGGCCTTTTTTTCCTTAGGAAATGAATTTTGTGATAAAAGGAGGAAAAAAAATGTTAAATTACTATTAACAGCTTGAAAATTGCCAGTCTTTGGAGGTGGAACTGCCTGGATCTCAGTACTTTTCATAGCTACTTGCTTAAAAGCCATTAACTTATGCAAAGTAACAAATTCTTGATTAAGGGAAAGACTGTCAGGTGCTTACAGTGATAGATTTCCTTTTCTGGTTTCCTTATGAGTTGTGAGAATTTGTCATCAAAATGAAGGATTGCATCTATTAAAGTTCCATACAGGGAATGTGTTACAGAAAAGAGGAGGTGGGAGCTGTATGTCCTGTAATACCATTACACTGATCTTTTTTTTATGGGTGTGATTGCAAATAGCCAGGACTGGTGTAATGCAAAATGGATATTTATAGGCTTGTATAAATATAAACAGTTTGTATATGGGTTGTGGTATTGCTCTCAAAAGAACGTCTTCTGGAAATGTCTTCTGTGCTTGTAGCACACCCAGAAACAAACTTTCTGATTGGAAGCATGAGTTTAGTTTTTAGGATTTAGACGTAATCGTGTTTCTGAATTCCACTACAAGTGAACTAGCAGTAACTGAAGCTGGAAAGCTGTATAAAGGCTTTATCAGTTTTGAAAGTCCAAATAATTTCATTCTCAGTGCCGGAGGCTGCAGTACAACTGATTTAACAGTATGTTTCATCTGTGGCAAAGATGTATTGAGAAGTTGACAGAATTGATGAGTTCATTTTCTAAGACAATGAATTATGCTTTTTATTATCTTCTGGAAATACTTCATCAAAAACACATCAAGAAGTATCTTCAGCAGATCATGCCCTACTGCAAACTAAAGATGTGGTGGTTTCACTGTTAAAACTGTAATACTGAATTCTCTTTACTGACAAATTAATTATATACTTTTAATTACTCTTGCATTCCAAGTGCCATTGCTCTAAGAAAAAAACCAACAATCTCAAAGATTCCAGAAAGCTTCTTGTTTCTGGAAATCAAATCATGGTTTTCCATTATGTTTTAAAATGTTTTGACTAAATTGACCTTATCTCGCTTTCTTTTTAGATGCAATATATTATGTGAAACTGAGGGAGATTTCATTCATGCATTCTTTGTTAGATCTTTTCTGTTGCCTGTCAATCCTGCAGTGATTATTTTGCATGGTAGATCAATTATATCTCTAATAATGTTGTAGGTATTCAGTGGGAAGCTCTTATCCTAACTCACATAGAAATGGCTGTAAAATAAATACACAGTATTCATTAGGTACTGGAGGTGTAAGTAACTGGTACTAGTGGCATATGAGATGTGGAGACCTGTTCATCATGTCTTAGCAAGAAGATCCTGGTGTTCTGGAGTATTTGGGCATTAGGTGCATCACCGTTTGCTCCAGAATGTCTGAACTGGTGACAGTAGTCATGGGGAATCTGGAGACTGAGAAGCATTTATCACACTGTGGTGTTACCAAGCCAGGAGTGTCTGTAAAATCTTCACTAGGTTTTCAGTCAGACCTCACTTCTGTGTAACTCCTCGTTCATTAATATTTATGGTACCCCTGAGTTGACTTGAACTTGTTTAGCAATGGCAGTTAGCTCATATAATTTAATTGAATGTTATTAATGAAATTGTGTTTGCCAACATCCTTGGCACTAACACCCTTCGTGTGCAGTTGGAAACACTATTTAGTTGCAAAGCAGTTGAGTAATTGTTAGCAGATGGAAGTTAGCAGGCTTATATAAAAGTTTTTGCTGTCTAATGGCTTGAAAATAAAGCAAGCTTGCAACAAGCAGTTAAAATTTCAGATTAATTTTCTTATTTTGTACATTGGTAGTTGGATTTTGCATGATTTGCAGTCTAGATAGAAATTATTTTTTCAGGAAATGACATTAGAAGAAGACACTATGCATTATGTTGTTCTAGTGGTTTTGCAGATAAATTGATGCACTCAAGAAGACAGGAAACATGTATTTTTGCACTTAAAGTACCATGCCTCTACTCATGAATTTTGCATGCCTATGGATTCCAAAAGCCAGCATATAAAGGAGATGCTGGGCTTGCTAAGTATGATGACTGAATGCTGATTCAAACCTCAGACTGCACTTCTGTCTGCTATTAATACCCTTGTCACTGTTATTAACATCTTCCTTTTTTTCTTTCAACTTTCAGCTATTTCTGGTTAAGTAGGTGTATGGGAATTCTTTTGACACAGTAAAACTGATCTGGGGAATAAGAGAAGCATCTCACAATTGCCCAAGTCATTACCTTTCTGCTGGCATAGGCAAAGATGCCAATTATTTGCTGGTGGGGTGGGATGGGATGCTTGGGGACTTTATGGAGATAACTCCAACCCTCCAACTCATGTGAGAACTGAATCCAGCCAGTGGTCAGGGCAAGTGCAGCAGAATTTATTGTGAGGGATTGTGCAGTATCAGCTTCTTAGTTTATGGCAGTGCTGAGTATTACAGAAGTAATGCATAAAGGTGGTACTGAAAAGGTTTGGGTTTGACTGAAGTAGGTCAAGAGGCTCTAGACAGATCTCTGTGTGGTGAGCCATTCAGATAGACCAAAAATGCAAATCTCTGAAAAGAATCTATTGCAGAACAGGGACCTGCTTGCAAATAAGTGATGGAACATGGAAAGCCCTCTAATTTTCAATTTCTCTTGTTCTTTTTGGGAGATGAACTTTCCTCCTATCCATATTACCATTTAATGATCATTTCTTGCTGCCGGATTGCAGAGAATCTGTCCTGTGAGCTGCTTCCTCTATCAGAGTGATTGGCCAGATTTTTGGTTTTGTGTTTGAGTTGGAGAAGGACTCTGAGGTAATCAGATTGTCACACCTGTCTGCCTACTTTTTACAACAGGACTGTGTTGCAATTTACTACAAAGGAGATAAAAATCTCTCAAAATCGGTGTGGCAGAGTTTTGCCTTCCTAAGACGAGTCCCTCATCTACCACAGCACTCCATTGCTAGGAAGGATGCTGGCCTCCACACTGTCCTCCTCTGCGGAAGGGCAGCCCCTTTACTGAGGACTTGTCCGGGGGTGGATTGTCCACAGTGTGTTTTTAGTGTGGCTTCTGTTGGGGAATAAAATGACCAGCTGCTCACCGGCGCCGCTGCTGGAGCTGCGGCTTCTGGCGGAGGCAGAGCGATGCCATTTCAGCTGCAGCCTCTAGACTGAGCTAGATGTGAACGTTGCCTGTGCTGCCAACCACCAGATGGCCTGACGTCTGAGTTGGTGAAAATAGTAGCATGCTACTGGAATAATTATAGCATCCGAAAACTGACCTAACAAATGATGAATAACAAACAAAGGAAACACAACTTTTGGAGGGAAAAAAAAAAGTACATGTAGGTATCACTTCTTAACTATTTCATGCTCTAAACATTAAAATTGCTCTTTCTGTAAATCTGTCTTTAGTAATAGAATTTTATATGAAGAGCTATTAGCAAAATGGAGATATGGATATATCAATACTGTAATAGACTGGGTATTACTGGTTTTGTAGAGGAAATCAAAGCCTTATATCCTGTAATGTTTCACGGCAACTGGAACTCCATCTCAGTTTTGGTCTGTATATTTGAAGAAAAGCAAGAGTTTCCATTTTTACTGTGATGTTTCCTGTGCTTTGTAGGCTTTCTGCCTGTGTCCTATACAAAACTTAATTACTCTCTGTTAGTTATTCTGTTGCTTTATCTTCTCTTCACTAACCCATTTGTTTGCTTTTTATAAGACTGGGCTGTAAGCTCTGCAGAGCAGGAATAGAGAGTCTAATTGTGCACAGCACCTAATCTGATAAGAGACTGGTCCTTACTTAGGTATTGAGAGACCCTTGGAGAGCCTATAAAGTGGTGCACCTCACCTGCTGGATTTTTTTAATATCTGCAAGTTAAAATCTTTTTTCTTGGAGGTCTGGGGAGGAAACAGATGTTTCAGGTTCTGTTATGCTACTGACTAGATATACCAAACATCTGTCCTGGTTTCGTAAAGAGAATGAGTCCCCTTGGTTATTTCTAATGTGAGATCCTAGCAAAACACAAACAAACAAACAAAGAGAAACAGACCTCTAGAGGACTCTGTGATGAATCATCAGGAGCAGAAGAGACATGTTTTTCATTCTGAAACATCATCTCGTCTACATTGTCTTCTCACATATAATCCAGATTTTAAGAACTGGAGAAAAACTTCTCTTTAATTCCAGTCTCTATCTTTAGCTCTGTAGTTTTTTTTTATTATTATTACTATTTTGTTGTGTGTTGTCATTCAGCAGTGGGAGAGTTGACAATTCCTAATGTGTTGTTAACATTTCTTTTTATTTCTCTCTTTTTTTTTTTTCCCCAGAGCTTGTGTTATCTTGGGTATCATATTCCTCCTGTCATCTATATGTATTGTGATCAAAGCCATCCATGATCTTGCGAAGAAGGAGTTTCCAAAAGTGGTAAGGTGATTTATGTTGTTTAAAATGTTCTTTTTATTCCCTGCGTGGCCAGTGAGACTGAGAAAGGCCATGCCTCCTTTCAACAAGCCCTATTGAACTCGGTGAAGCTGTAACTGGTGTATATCCTGCCTGGCTGCACATACTGGTACTAGTATTCAAGCAGTACTTTTTCCTTATGTGATGGAGTCTAGTCTTTGTGAGTTTTTATAGGCTTAACCTCATCTCTTCTTCTCCATGGTTACATTTGTTGGCCAAGTCTTTCTCAGCAGAATCATTTAAAGCTTTTATACAGGCTGTAGGAGTTTGCTTACAGAGAGGATGTCTCTCTAGGCTTAAGTGGTAGAATTTTATGAGAAGAATGTTTCCATGGCTTACTACTCCAACGGCTTCAGAGTTTTATTTTTAATGTGGAGAAAATGTATTTTTGGATTTTATTTTTTTGTTTTCCAGCTCTTGCCTCCAATTCCAGAGCCATGTACGAGTAGCAGGAATGAAACAGGTGAGGGGAGCATGCTGGGTGAAAGAGCTGGCTTTTCAACTGTCTCACCACGGAGCATCACGAAGGGCTTTTCTCTGCTAGCTGGTTTCTTTGGTTATGAAAGCCAGCCCCTACCTGGCCTGTAGAGCAGCTCTCCCCCTCAGCTCTGCTCTGTCCTGTCCTGCTTGCTTCCTTTCAAGTATTAACTTTCCTGAGTTCTACTCATCCAAACCAGATACTCACTGGGAGAGCTATTTGGCAATAGTTTCACTCCCAGAGGATTACTCCTAGTGTACTCAAATAAAACGAGGCTTCTGTTCAGTTGTTGTATGTACAACCTGACTTGGACCTCTTATATTCAGCCTCCATGAAGTTTGGTCTATTTGTAAGTGTGTGCAGACGATCACATCAGTGCTTTGCCCTGACAAGAACTATTCTCAACACATCCCTAAAAAGAAACCTCAACTCCTTGCTTTCAATCAGGAGATGGAGGCAGAGCTGGAAAAAAAAGCCAAAACGGAATTTCAACTCATTACCCACTGTTAGTAGTGCTGATGGCCTCCTGGGTCCTGTTCTCTCATGGAAACTTCCAAGAAGCTGGGCAACTACAAACTTATCTTCAGTAGTTTAGTAAAATGTGGGTAACCATGAGTACTGTAGCAAAAGCCCATCAACTAATGCATTACTGAATTGCTGCCAGGTGCATCGTTTGGCTGCAGGTGATTCATGTTTTCTTTGGGTCTTACTTTTCCTCTCTTCCAGTCTTCATCATTTACTCCCCCCTCAGCTTTGCCAGCGTAACAACACTTGTAGTTGTTTACCAGCCTGGTTCTGTCAAAATGATCTAGGTTAGCTTAAACACTTTTAATTGTCACTTCTTAAACCCAACCAAAACATTTTGACAGAACGGGGTTAGGGAGTGAGCTTGGATGCTGTTGTGCCAGTATGGCTGAAGGAGGTTGTGGTAAGGGTAAAGGGAGACCCTACAGTGATGGCCAGCTAAAGGACAACCTCTGTAGCCAGACAGTTCCTCTGGCTACTGTTTGACTCCTGTTTAGTGAGAAAATGCAATATATAGTTTTGACTGTGTGAAGCAGAAGTAAGGTAACAAGGGAGGCTGCACTAATCATGAAAACATGTGTGTGGTGAGTTGATGGTAGTGTAGATCAGATTAATTTGGATGTCTCAGTCTAATTCAATGTGGCCTAATAATTGGAGCAGTAGGAACTAAAGTTTCAAAGGTGTGGTATCTGTATCTTATTCTTCCATTCTTACAGGTACTGCTGCTCTGTTTCTTACATTTCTTACAAGGGTCTCCTGTTTACAACATCAAAGTTATTTATGGCTTGCAGACATGTTGTACTTCTTCATTTTTAATTTTTGAAATGCAGCAGGAAAAATATGAAATCAGAGCTATGGAAAGGTATCCCCAAAGAGAGGATCCCTTTACATTTCAGGTATCCTTTAAGAATAATTTGTACAGATCCATTTTGTCACAGACTGCCTCGGATTGAGACTTTGGTGCACTAAAACTATATTGAGTAGGTCCAAGTTAGGGTGGATCCTGCCTGCATTTGACCCATTATCAAGGTATAATAAATAATTTTGTTCCTGTGACATCGGGCTGACTGTTCAGAGTCTCTTAAGTGATGTGGCAAGGGTGCTCATTTCAGAGTCTTTCAGTACATCCTAAAAGTCTTTCTTTCAGAAAAGGTTTGACAGGTGACATATCTCTCTGCAAACTAAAAATAACACTGAAAAATTGGGAGACTGAGAGAAGAGCATTACAGTTGCAGGTCACAGCCGGTGAGGTGTTATGCCTAAGAGTTGCTACATTAAAAATAGTTGGGGGAAAAGGACGTTGTTTAATATTAGCCTTTTCAAGTTGCTCTAGCTGTGCCTGAATCTGATGCTGACTTTTCTCTTTGTGTAATGCTCCCGTAGCGGCTCTGTGTCTCAGCAGAAATAGTCGTTCATCCCAGTCGTTTGGGTCTTTGCTGATCGAGTGTCTTCCCAGCTAATCTACAGCCGCCCAGGCGGTATCATTAGCATCTCAGAAAAGTGGAAATCTGCTCAAATTAAATCAGTAAGGGGGAAAAGTTTCTGCCTCTGCGCTTTTATCTAGACTGCTGTCTTCTACTTCTTGGACCACCGATGAACTAATTGCCAATAGGACTAACTTCTGCAATATCTTATTGTGTAATTTAGCTATAATGCATGAACATAGATTGAAAACTAATAGCAGCATTTTCTGCTGTGGTTTTTTGCATAGCAGTGAAGTAACGAGTTCTGCATCAAAATAGTGGCCTGAAAGGTTTTCTGATGGTGATTTCTGTGTTACTGAGATTTCATGTTAGCAACTACTCTGATGTCAGGGAAGTAGCTTAGTTGTATGAGTAAGAACAGAACCTTAAGACCAAGGAAAGGTAGTGTAACTGCACTGGAGTCCCAAACTAGTATGAAACTAGGGTGAAGATCTCTGCCCTAGATTAAGAGGATGTGTGCTTCAGCAGAAGTTTCACATGTGAGTCATAGTCGCATGATTATTTTTGTACGATTTACATCTTCATTAGTCTTTCTTGAAGCAAAGGTCGTTGCAGATGTGGGTATTTTTCAAAGCGTCTTGTGAAATTTTAGATGTATGACTTCAATTTTAGGGGAGATAAAGTGGCTAAAACCCAACTGGAAAATGTTGCCCTTGGTGTTCAAATGCTGAACACAAAGGTAGTATTGTCAGTCTCAAAGACAGAAGTGGTTTGGAATACATGGCTCTACTGTTTGTGGAGGATTCAAAATTAATGTAATGTTAGTGCAGAGCAACATGGCTGACTGCATCATTGTCAGAACTATAAATTTTTTTTTTTACATCTTAATTTGTAGCAAGCTTCATTGACTTTGTCAGAGTTGAAAATTGGGAGCAGTTATAATTTCTCTGAGTTCATTTTAATTGCGTAAGTTTTGGAGAAAATAGTATGATATAGACAAGCTTAATTTAAGAAATGAAACAGATCAAGCAATTAATTATCTGCTTGCTAATTGTAAGGTGCTATGATTAAAATCCTAAAAGCATAGTTGGTCACTGAATAATTCTGGATCAATTATACAAAGTTTATTTTATTTCATGTTGCATATAAGATACATCAATTACGTAGCTGACAGTTCTTAATATGCATGAAGCAAGAAAGATAATTTCCTTGGAAATCATTTATGAGATGTTTAATGTAGAGATTCTGTTGTCCTTGAAGCAGATCTCAGAAGAGTTGCTTTTGTGAAAATACTATCAATAAGAAATTATATAGAATTCACGTGACTAAGAAATGAATTGAAATGCTTTTTTAAATGTTTTGAACACAGATTTTCTTGTTAATTATGTGGACATTTAGAAACCACATGTCTTGGGTACTGTCATTTCACATGATGATTTCAGCCGCAGGTCTGATGATCCTCACTGGGATTCAGAGAACTGAAAGGAGAATGACAGGTTTATGTGTTAATGGCATTCCCACCTCGACTCCCCAATCCTGTAAGGGGCTTAAATATCCACAGTTTCTTATTAGACTGCAGAGAGGAGCTACTTAATTTACAGGAACTCAGGTTTAGCTTGGTCAGGCATTTTTCAGTCACCTTTTTGAATTTTCTTCTATTCCATGCCCAATGTAATTTTGGTGAAACGCTGTGAATGACAGCTCTCCTGATCTGCACTGGCACAGAAGAGAGGACAATTAGAGCTCCTCACTTTCTGCGTTTCTCAATACTGCTTCTGCCTTTCTGTCCTGCTTCTTGTTTGTTTTGCCTCTTTCTCTGTGTTAAGTAAAAATAAATAACAGGTTGTGTACGTCACTGCACATGCATTCAGCGCAGGCAATGTGTTTTGTAATTCTTTTGAACACTTCAAAGGCTTGGGAAACAGAGAAAGGGTGTATTTCTCCTTTTGGTTCCCTTGTTTGATATGCCAAGGACTGTAGTTAACTTAGAAATAGCCTATAAGGCAGGATGTGAATGACTAGGTAGATCAATTAGTTTAAAATATGGATAACTTTAACGGTAAGTGTTTGTCTGGAATTTTGACTCTCGTCAGTCTGTGTGTAATGGCAACTGGGCCCATACTGGGTCGGGCTGAAGGCCCATCTTTGGTCATCATTGACTTTCTTCCTACCCCTCTCTTTAGTTTTATCTCCATTTTTAGATGAGGAAGCCTGAAGAGCCCACAGGATTTGAGGTATAGGATTCACCACGCATTTATACAATATGTTAATTTTTGCAAATCACTATTGAGCACTGAATTGATATTTTTACAGAACTTTAACTGTAGGTTCCATTTCCTGCAGTTAATAGCAAATTCAAAAATTGTCACTGTTAGGTAAGCTCAGGGATTTCCCTGCTCACAGTACTTTATATTATAATTAAAAAGAAGCCTGCCCTGAAAAGTGACATTCTGCATCAGGAGAGTTGGCCAGTGAATTAATTATACACTATAATTCTGTATTTGTCTTATTTATGCACTTTTTACTATCTGGGGGAAAAGTTTATTTTAAAGTAATTGGGATATATATTAATTCACTGGATTCAAAATACAATCCCTTGTGTTTGTGTTGTCAATGCTTGTGATGTGGAGCAATGTTTTCCAACAAGTGATCCATAGAATTGTATTGGTTATTGTGGTTTTAAATTAATTAATTCAGGAAGCCATGAATTACAGGTGTAGGAGAAATAATGCTATTGAAGGGATCTATTTGTCCAAAAAAGTCTGGAAACCACCAATATTGAATATAGGCAGTGAGAAGTGTAATGGATTTTTTTTCTCACACGTTTTTTAAGCTTGGGACATTACTTTTAGTGAGCATCAGAAAATGTATTATGGTCTCTGATTTTTGGGCAGAGAAGTAACTGATAAGAGTGAGTTTCCTGGCCCTTCTAGAGATGCTTCATCTTCCTTTAGGGGCAAATGGGTATGGAGGTGTGTATGTAGACACAGTTTCTGCATGCATCAGCACATACTCACAAGTCACTTTCTTTACCAAGCTGTGACCTCCATTCTCATTTGCCTGAAAATATTTTTAATCAAAGCTTTCTTATTTTATGAATTTAGAGATGTGTTGACTTTTTCCACTTGTCTGGGAACGTGTTGGTATTGGAGGAAATCGTACTGTTTCTCTCCTATTCTTATCACACGGGTAGGATGATCAGATATTTGAGTAAGATATTTGAGTAAGATTTCCTGTAAAAAGTAGGTGCATGTGTGCTTCCCAGAATTTTTGAGTGACACAGTCTTGGACTTGGACTTTCTATGCATGTGCTGTAGCACTATGTACTATGCACACATTTGCAATGAGGAGTAGCTGTGGACATGCTATTGTACACCTGGAAAACTTGAAAAAATATGGAAAGATCACAAAATCTAAAGAAAATGTGGGTTGTTTTGTTTTGTTTTTTTTTTTTTTAAACAGGAAAGAAGTGTGACATTAGTAGGTGGGAACCTTAGAGCTACAAATTCCACTTCTTTCTGAGTTTTGTTGTTTATAGAGTTCTGAATACTCTTTGAGGGTCTGCTTCAGCATGACATGCTGCAGTTGTTATTTCACTTGACACCTGAGGAAATGCTTTTTTTTTTTTTCCCCTCTTCTGTCTCCTCTTTTTCTTTGTTCCTAATACACTTGCTGGAACTGTTAGAAGAAGTAGGCCAGCTGCTCTTCTTTCTGGGGTTCTTGGAATTAACATTTCTCATAATTTTATCTGTTGTTCAATACACCTGACTTGCAAAGCTAATCAGTATTTAATATTTGGAATATGAAACCTTCATTCTGTTTACCCTTCCATTTAATTTTAAATGGATATTTCTCGGTTCATATAATTTGAGGGGTTTTTTTTCCTACAATGCTGAGTGTTGAGCCTGAAATAGATGACTTCTTGTTGACTCGGAAATTATTTACTATGTTTTTTCCCCTTAGCTATCAGCATATTTCCTCTATTGTTACCCACAGCATTTGTTCTCCAACCTATGTTAGCCATAATAAGATAATTCCCAGTAGGAAAAGGAATTACCATTCCTTTATTGATGTTGCAGAGAGCTATATCCACAGCCAGTGCTGACCCTGAGGATTTGGTACACACATGTTTCATTACAAATAGGGAGGAATAGTGATACTGCGTATTGTTGGTGACATCATGCTTGGATTTCTCTAAATTTTAGTGATTTTTTTGATGTTTCATTAATATATTGAGAAAGGACTTTAAAACACAAATTAAGCCTAGGTTTTGAGGACTGTTTTGTGTTTGCCTTTGCTAGTGTTAATGCTTGCCATCTCCCGGGTAAAAATCCTTTTTCATTTGCTCCTTTACCTTCTTCATGTCAATTAGTGTATATCATTGGGTAGGGTAGATATAATTTAAGTGCACATAGGGTATTTTATTTAGACTCTTGCCACAAAGAATTTGCAGGCCTTTTCTTGTTTATTAAAGAAGGATAAAAAAAGCCCAACCCAGCCACACTGAGAGTGACTGTTTTAATTTCACCTGGGGTTGTAAATCAATATCCATTTACTATTCAGTTACTGCTTGCATTTCCCTAGGTAATAGTGTAACACATGTAATGGCAATGCAGTTTGGCATTTGTCCTCATTAGTATGGCAAAGGACACTTTTTTGCAGGAGTAAGCAAGCATCACGCCATATTTCTGACATTTCCTGCAGAACAAAGAAGGAAAAATGTAATCAGTTTGTGTACAAAAGGCGTGCAGCACATCTGATGTGGCACCTCCAATGCTTTTATAAACAAATTCATTTGAAAGATCAGGCCACATGTAATTCTATTGTATACCATTGATTATGGTTGAAATAGGAAGGTGTAGGGGTAATGCAGTGTAGCTTTATGAGTTCTACTTTATTTACTAATTTAATAATTCATAATAAACACAACAAATAATTTATCAATGTCAACGGTTGAATCAGAGCTCAGTAACAATATAGCAAATAATACTTGTGATTATGGACATATAATCTATGTCCTTACATATACTTCCCTATCTGTTTCCAGTCCCTCATATATATATGTAAAAATATTTTTTATTTTTACATAAATGTTACATATTTATTATTTTAAAATGTTTTTATATATATATATTAAAAAAATTTATTACTTACCATTTCAAGTCAAAGTATCATATACATGAAGTATACATTAGAATCCTGCCTTATGATGTTACCTATTATATATGGTTTGGTGTTTGGCCTTAAATAATAAATTTAACCCTGAAATACACGTGCTTTTCATGCAGGTTGGTGAGAAGGTTGTGGACACCTGAACTAGGTAGTAAGGCAGGGTTAAGGAAAACCCATCAACTACACTCTCTTCAAGTGATTGGTGGAAACTCGTATTTTCTGACTTTACCACACAGTGATAAGAAATCAGTTGTCAACTTCCAGCCACTTGGTAGGTTATGTGGGATGTATTGTTGGTCTCAGTGCCCTGCAGAGTGGAGAAATGGCAGTGTCACCAGAGAGACACTTCTGAAGAGTAGACAAACACAACTTAAAATTATGTTTTGTAGCTTTTTGATGCTAATTCTGGGAAATTGTGAAGCACAAGTGACCTCAGAGTTTGAAGCAGACCTTTGCCAGAGCCCTAAGGTCACCTAAGATAGTTCTCTGGAGTTCACAGCCCCTCACTTCCCAGCCCTGGTGCTCCCATCACAGCATTTGGTGTTCCCTGACTTTGTTTCTTGAAGCATTCATAAAATGATTTTTTTTTTTTGGGTACTAATAATAGATCTTCATATCTCCATGTGAAGAGACTGTCTCCTCCGCGAGGCAGACACTGGGCTGCTGGTTTTGTTTTCTGACAGTGAAGTGCCATTAAAACTCTTGTCCCTTTTGAAGGTAGCTGTTGAAAGGGACCCTCTGGCTTCCCAGAAGCTCTCCATAGATGGTTACATGAACTATTTATTACTTGTGAGAAAGTGTGATAGAGATTTGGACCACTTTGTCCTTTTTATTTAAAAAAAAATTGCTTGTATTGGAAACATCTTTATTAATATCTATATAAACAGAATACCTCAGGGGGGGAGAGTGGGGGAACTAGTCCTTTTTGGTTAAGTGACAAGCTGCACAGAGGGGCTTTTAGTGATCTGACAGCCAGTGTGCCCAAATGGTACGAGAGCTGCTGGGGGACCTGGAGGAGTGGGAGTCTGT
Organism: Scolopax mira; assembly: GCA_004320125.1. Taxonomy (NCBI): domain Eukaryota; kingdom Metazoa; phylum Chordata; class Aves; order Charadriiformes; family Scolopacidae; genus Scolopax; species Scolopax mira. The sequence continues at coordinate 130,714 of BJBW01004840.1, forward strand.
GGGAAGTGTGTGGAGGTGGGGGTGAGGAGCAGAGTGGTAGCAGGACCTGAGGGGCACTGAGGAGGGAGGTGACCGGTCGCCCATATTGAAGAAGGGTCATTTTTAGGACCTGTGAGACAGATGGTGAGTTGCAGAGAGGGGCAAAATTAATATTTTAACAACACAAACTCAGCTGATTTTGGGCTAGCCCTGACATCGCTCCTGCCAACAGCATCTGTAGTGTTCCAGAAACGCAGCAGAGGTGAGGTTCAACACCATGAGACACTGGCTTCTCCGGGAAGGGGAAAAGTGCCATGAGAAAGGTGGTATACCAGTAATTCCCAGCTCCTGCAGGCGTGGGGAGGTGGTTTGGCCCTTGGCTGGTTCACAGAAGAAGATAAGGAAGGGGCAGGAGTGGGTAAGAAACCTCCAGCTGTTGTGGAGTGGGAGAAGCAGCTTGTTTTGGGATCGTGTGAGAATGAGCTACCAAGGAGGGCCGGAGAGGAGGATCACACCTAGATTTTAATCATCATACTGTGTGTGTGGGGAGGCACGGTGAACATGCCAGCTTCCTCCCATGCCGAAAATTCCTTCTTACTCAACAGCGTACACTCAGGTGAAAGGGGAACATTTTACATCCCAGGAGGGGAAGTGAAAGGGTTGTAATTAAAGGAGAGGGAGAGGAGGAGAGCTGGTAGAAATAATATATGAAATCAGGGCAAAGTTTTAAGGCCAAAATTAGCAAGATGCATTCTAGGAAAAGATTAGGAACATAAATCAGCTGAAATTTAGTTACTAGGCTGGGAACGCAGTTAAAATATTGCCACCTAATAAGCCAAGCACTGAAACATCCCCTGTGGCTTTTTAAAAACTTCTACAATAGATTCAGAAAGAGATCAAAGTCACAACATCGTCATCAACAAATTTTCCCTGAGCCATAAGGTCACTGCTGCTTTTGCTTTCCTTGAAAGCGGGGTCAGAACTGTCGTCGTGTTTTTGAAGACCCCGTCTTCTCATCTGCACTGGTGGGGACAATGTGTTTGGATAAAGTGGAGGAAGGCTGCCTGCTGGCTCCCATTATTCCTTTCCTAGGACCGAAAAAAGAGCATACTAGGAAAGCTTTCTCTTGGAAAACTGTCACAGCATAAAATCTTGCATAAAATAAATCTTAAGTGTAATGAGATGGCAGTCCAGGATGGGTGCCTGGCTTTATGTACAGTGCTGTTTTTTACATGAAACCATCTGATAAGATATATGTGTTCTTTAATTAAAGTCTCATGTACAGTGTAGTAGTAATGAGGGAATATGATGAAAAGAAATGGAAAGGGAAAGAGCTGTATTTACCACGCTGGGAAGCCTTTATCATATGGAAATGATCAGAATTTAAATTTTTATCATCTGTCGCAATTTGCTGCTGCTTTAATTAAAGTAACACCAAGGCTGTGCACAGTGAGCTGGCTAGATGGGCTCCGTGCTCTTAATGACTGTCAGATGGGAAGGCAAGGGGTTCGGAGAGGGCAGGGCTGCGGGAAGATCCGGAGGGAGATGGTGCCAGATGGCCAGGCTTATTTTATTAATTTAGATCTCCATTAAGGCTTCGCTTTTCTTCGTTTCTCCAAAGGGTGAGTTGGTTTGATGGGAATCATTTCACAGCCACAGTAGGGCGTGTTTAACCCTTTGGAGGATATAGCACTGCAGCTAAGCGTGTGTGTGTCAGTGGTGTGTGTCCCGCTGTCTGGCCATCTCAGTGAGGCTCCAGCTCCAGCCCAGGGGCTGAGGGCTCAGCAGCCCACCCTCTCTCTGCTCATCTTAAAAGGAGCTTCCAAGCATGACGTACCAGTGCAACCAGGCACTGTCCTAAAACAGTCCCAGCTTCCGACCAGCAGCCACAGGGGCTGTCCACGCTACTGGGCTTCGCCATGTATTTTGAGCTGATCTCTGACATCTGCAAAACCTTCTTGTTACTAACAAGTAGCCTCACTCTTCTTCTTCCAGCTCTTGGGTGCCTGGACATCCAGAAAGCACAGCAAAGTACCGAGGAAAGTGAATTTAAAAGATTCTCTTTTTTTTTTCCTCTTCGTTTTTTATCTTCGTGCCTGGTGTGCTCGGTTACTGAGGTGTCTGCGCCTCCCCGTGGCTCCTCTGAAAAGCTGCACACAACTGGAGAGTGATTTTAGGTATGACTTAGATTTAGGGTTTAGATAAAAAAAAAAAAAAGAGAGGAATTATTGTCTTCTGAAAACCTGTTCGGCAGAGTCCAAAGGAAGAAACTGCCGAGTTGTTTGCATTAAAAATGGGGTTTTAAAAATTTTTTCCCTTTCTGTACCCACTGTGATGACAAAGGAGCTTTGATTTGTCAGGTCTTCTGTATCAGCAGTGGTTATTGGATTAGGATTAGCAGTAAAATGAACTCGTCTTCTGTGATACAGTGAAAAAACCACCAAATGTATGAAGAATTTTTAGTTCCTGAATCCTCTCTAAAAAGCTTCAGATTCAGAAATCTGTATTACATTTAAGTCATTCCTGTATTCCAGTAATTTTTGATCACAACTGTATAGCTGGAACAAACAGCAAGATATATTTCCACATACTGTGAGTTTAATGAAAAAATCCTGAATTCACCCCAGAAATCTATGGTACATGACAAGGAAAAACCAAACTGACAAGGATCTCAAATTTCAAGTGCTTTTTGCAAAGCTTATCCAGGCTTTTGGAGCCTTGTTATCTCAGATCTTCAGAAAGCTCCCAGCTTTCCTTGCTAGGCTGACAGCAAGCAAATATTTCCAGTCTTCTTTAGTCCTTCCCTAGCACTCCAGAATTGCCTGGGTATTATTTCCTGATTGTTTTGTTAGAGTAATTTTACAAATCCTTTTTATCCCCCTTTACCTAGTCCTTGAGTTCTGGGTTCTCACTGCTTCTATTTTACTCTCTTTCCCTCAGTGTGTTTTGCCTTAATATTCAATATCGTACCAGGACCAGAGAGGATGAGCTCATGACTGAGAGTTGAGAAAAGTAGACTTTGAAAATTATATGACATAAAAAATGGTATAAAAATATATTAAATTATTTACTTCGGGATGCGAGTACATTATAGCAGTAATCTAATTCCCGGTATCTCCCTAAGCAGCTTTCAAAACCATTTTTTGATTTCTTTGGGTTTTGACTTGCTGCTAAAATAATGAAAATGGAGGGAGCTGATGATGAATCATCATGACAATGTTTACTATCAGCAGGGATTTTTGCCAGAGTGTTTTAATCAGTAACAGGGTCTCAGTGGCACTGGCCCACTTTTAGACCTGCGGATAAAATAAATAAATAATTCTTCCTCTTTCCTTTGTTTGGTACTGATGTTGCAACTGAAGCATCTATTAAGGGTAATAAATTAATCTGTGTCAAAGCTGTGTGGTGAGATGGCAGGCAACCGTGCTAAGAGCTCGCTTGGGTTTTTCTGCATAGCCCATGGGCTGCTCTACCTCGGGGGGGAGAAGCCTCGGGGGCTCCTTTAGGCAACACCGGTGGTTCAGCGTCTGGAAGGGTTTCCCCCCACCCCACCCAGACACAAAATAGTCAGCAGAAAGAGGTAGGTGCCTCCAGACCTTTTATTCTTGCCCTCCACAGACAGGCAGTGCTCTGTTGAGGGAGCCCAGGGAGCGCGTGTTGTATTTTCGGATTAAGCAATGTGGGTGTTTCTGTCCCTGTGAAATGAAACTCCGTGGAAAATGTTTTTTTCTAAGAAAGAGCCAAACCTGACTTTGCACGTCAGTATCAAAACTCTTATGGATGTAGCTTGACCAGACTTTTCCTTAGAAGAAGGAAACCAAACAAAACCAAAATAAGAGCAGAATCAGAAACAGTATTAAATAGTTATTTCTTACACCAAGAATCAACAAAAATGTGGTGAGTGGGATTCTGCTCTCAAGCCTTTATCCCGCACGTGGGAACTTTGTTACTGATTGTGTTAAAAGTGGATCACTAGGCTGCCTGCAGGTGTGTAATCTCCTGATGCTGAGGAGTTTGGGTCAATTCAAAATTTGTTGCTTGGAATCGTATTAATTACATTGGCAAAAGCAATTACAGACAGCAGTATAAGCAAAACATACACCAGCACTTGTGAAAGTCCTAACTCAGGAAATCTTTTTCTCAGGTTATGTGCTTTAGTGGGACAGAGAACTGCACAACAACTCGTACTATTTGTCATTTAACATTTGAGGCACGACCAAAAGATATACTAATGTCTGACCTCTTCTCTTTCAGGATGATTTCCTGTATAGTGTCTCCGTCTTAAGTGGAATCCTTTGCACTGTCTTGGCAGTAATCAAATTTATGCTGGGAAAGGTCCTCACAAGCAGAGCGCTGATAACCGATGGTGAGTGTGAAGCTGATCCTCCTGTATTTATAGACTCTTCCAGGGAATGTTGTAGACAGAGGGGATATGAGTGACCCCTACATGAGGGCACTGGTGAAGAGCATGGCAATTTCCACTGGGAAATGGGAAAAAAACCCCTCAAACTCAGAATGGGCTGTGGTACCATGAGCCTCTTGCATAGATATCTCAGCTGAAACGGGTATGGCTGGTGGAGGTTGAACAGTTAATGTAATAAAGCAATAACAGAGACTTAGAGGTAGAGCAAGTAATGAATTGGGTGTTTATTAGTCAGAGGTTAGACTCCAGAGGGGGGCATATGACACTAATTTACATAGCTTTGGCTGTCACATCTGTCCCCTGTGCCTGGTGAACAGTTTCATCCCTACAGTTACAACAAAGCAAATGTCTGTTGCAGAAAATGCCTCCCTGCTTTGAGTGGGAATCGCAACCATCCTTCATACATACCCCCTGTAGCCTTAACTTGCCACCCTAGTGCTTTTCCTGCCACTCAGTAGAGCTGGTGGAGCATCACCTTTGCCTGCCCCACTCTCCTCCTGCCCTGCCCCAGTTTGGCACAGGGTGAATCTCACCCACTGTATCCTTAGAAGACCTCACTGCCACTCCTCTGTTGGCTTAGGTGTGTAGCACCTGACTCTTGCTGTTTTTAAAGGCATGTTTTAAAAGTAGGTCCAGATATGCTGCTTATGGGCAAGCCTCAAGCTGGTGAGCCTTCAGAAAGCCACAGGCATCTGCTGTGCAAACAAGAGGCCACTGATGGTGGAGATTTCCCAGCACCCTACAGATCTCTACCAGTTTTTATCTGCAAGCACAGGACAGTTTGAAAGGCTCTGTAAAGGTATACAGAGTGTTAATGAGTCATGGATTGTGATACATGAATTATTTTACTCCACTAAAGATTTCACTTCAAGGAAATTTGATTTTCACCTTACTCTAGGGTTACGTACAATTACTTTATTTTAAGTAATTTAAATGTACTCAAACATTTTTTTGGTGATAACACATGAGTATTTAAATTGTGTGTCATCCCATTTATATAAATAGTTGCATTTTAAATACAAAATAAGCTAAAAAGGAATCAAAAAAGCAGCACAGGGGGTTACGACGAAGCTACAGCCTCCCTGCATTTGGGAGGGACCTCGCTGTTCACTGATCTTGTACTTTGCTCTGGACTCTTTTGAAACAAAAAGCTCTCCAACCTGCAAAAAAAGGCCCCTGGGAAGCACAGAGCAGTGGGGCTGGCTGCCTTCGCTGTCCCAGCACCAGTGGCATTAACCCTCCCTTTCCAAAAATGTGGCTTGTTTTTGAAACAGGGCAGGTCTTTTCAGACAAAATATTAGCTGTAAAAATTCCTGAACAACACTAGCTCTGAATTGGTCTCCTGTATGGCTCAGGAATCTCTTCCCCGATTAATTACATCCTCGTGCTAATTATATTGTTTCTGAGCTGGAGATTGCTCATTCTTTGATTAAAAAAATTAGGGAATGAAGTATACAATTACCTCGGTCTGGTTTTATCTTTTTTCTGTCCTTCAGAATTATTTTACAAAATGTAGGAGGCCGACCTTACCATGTGTGGTTAAATATCTTCTTTCACAAGCTGTATTTACATATATACTTGATTTATTAACAATCAGGAGGAGACAATGTGATTCAGCAGCTGAGACAGATTTAGCATATCTTTTTTTAGTGTTTTCTGTTTCCTGCTAATTTACCTCCTGCGATCACTGGCTGCAGACCAACAAACTGTTTTGAGTAACAAGAGCATACATTTTTCTTCCTGAAAAATAGGTTTCTTTTAAAACCAGCAAATTCTCTCATACATGTCAAAGTCTACTATTGATTTTTTAAAAGAATAATTTTGTTTTAGAGTACGGCTTGATAACAATAGTTCCTTAAAGCCTAAGTGTATGAATCATAGTAAGTCAAAATGTTATTTGTACAATTTGTTTATAGCAAAAGCTCATGACTTTTTGGATAATAAAACCTCGAATTTGGTAACCTCTTGGAGGACAAATGCAGTTGGGTGATGGCAGCCAACTTTCCTGTAGGTTTTAGATACCTGTTTCCTTCCCACATTTAGCCACCTGCTTTTTCCTGTGCTGGCCTTAGTGCTCAGGACGTGGGGTCTAGGTTAAAACCTGCAGCCCTTACATCGTTTCCTGCCACACCAGCAAAGAAAGGCCTGGTGGAAACACTGTCAGGAAGAGAAAACAATTTCTTTTGGAAGTAGCTTTTAGGTCACTTTTAGGTCATCTTGCCAATGATGGCAAGAAGATGTGTTATTTCTGCCATTGGCATATTGTGGTGATGGATTCTGACTTAAGATGGAGCAGGGGACGTTACACTGGTTTAAATTTATAGTTAGTTAATTTCTACTTGATGTTATTTATGCACACAGGCTCACTATATTTCATTGACATGTAGCAGCACTAGCAGTTGTATTGCCTGGGAATAAAAAAGGAGCAGGAATCTTCTAGACTAGCGTGTTGACAGTAATGATGTCTATATTGGTTTAGCTATTCTGATATAATTAATCCAATAATCAGGCATTTACATGCAACACCTGCAACACCAGTGGTCGTATGCACTGCCACGATCCAAAACAACCCTGATCCACCTTTTCTTTGCAGGGCTGGAAGCCTGAAACCTTTGTACACCCCTGTCTGGAACAGAGTTGCTAAATAACACGTGCTTTTCCCTGCCAGGGTTCTCTTGGCACTGAAGGACCTTCAACGGGGAGCTGGTGCATCTTAATCACTATATTGCTGGTTAATACAAGTATTTCAGCTGTGGGGATACTTAGGAAAGGTCAATTTTTAGCTACGTGTTTCAGAAAGGTAAGGACTGGGTGTGACAAGGGCTGGAGCAAAGGAAATGTTCAGGAATAAGTGTTCATGTGGTTGTTGGCAGTCACAGGGCACTGGAGAAAAACCAGGTAAGTGCTATATGCAGCAGCTGGTTAGAGTTGACTCACCAAGCAATATAGAATATTTAAAGTTCAATTTTTCATTTGTTAATTAGGTTAAATAGTGTGTGTGTGTATATATATATATGCCAAATGAATTCATTATCAGTGGTTGGGTTTTTTTTAATAATCAATGCTTTTTAAATTTTTTTTTTATAAATTATTTTAATAATTTTTTTAAATAATCAAACCCTAAACCAATAATCAATCAAACAGGAGTTGAAGGAAAAATGGCATTAATTGTTCCAAAAGCTCTGTAGGAATTTTGAAGGAACAATCTTGGCAACAAAGAGAAAGGGTTTAAAAAAGAAAGAAAGAATCTAAAAGGATGTTCATAAAAATTGTGATTGACTGATGTGAGGCCCCTGTGATATATCTAGGGTATAAATAGAAAATATTTGTAGGATTATCCTGTGTCTCTTCCCTAGTGCATTCAGCAGTGTATGTGGCTCTAAGCTGCAGTGCCAAATACATGTAAGTAAATCTATGGAATGGGGTAAAAAGCTTCAGGAGGATGTCTTTGAAATGTTACTGTGCAAAAGCATTTTCCTTTTCATGAGGTCCTTGGGTAAACTGGGCTCCAGTTAAAAGTGTCCTCCTTTTCAGAGAAAGTGGGAGCCTTTGGGTACCTTACGAAGTGGCCTCTGATGGTCTAACCAGAGATATTTTCACGTGCAGCAATGGTACATATTTTATGAAGAGGTTCTTTGGTAGGTAACTAGGCTACAGGTCCAATATGTTGAAGTAATATTGCTGTTTGGAAAATTAGCATCAAGGGGTGAAATCCCTGGGAAGCTGGCATTGGGATTTGGAGCTAAATAGATAGTGGAAAAAATTAGCACTAACCAAATCAAGACACACACTCCAGGGAAATGAATGTAAAGTTGTTCAAACCAACCAGGATAAGGGACAGTGTTCAGTGCTGGTCACACATCCTGTTGAAATGAAGGGTGGCAAAGACCTCTGGCTAACCACAGTGCAAGCCTGCAGAGGTGCCACTGTGTAGGCACCCAAGGCTCTGTGCTCCTCCCTGGTGGCCTTCTCTCCTGGCAGATTTCCTCTCCTGAGGTAAGATGGTTAAAGCAAATTTCTGGAGATTTGGTTCTTCCTTTAATTGTTTTTTTTTTTTCCCTCCTAGGTTTTAACTCTCTTGTAGGTGGAATAATGGGATTTTCCATCCTTCTTAGTGCAGAAGTTTTTAAACACAATTCTTCTGTCTGGTACCTGGATGGCAGTATAGGAGTTTTAATTGGACTTACAATATTTGCCTACGGAGTCAAGTGAGTATCTCCCGCCAGCAGGTATTTCAGCCTGCACAGCAGATGGGCTGCCTGTTCAACCTAATAAGCCATAGCTCTTAAAGGCTTAGATAACTCCAGTAAAATCAGTCACTGGAATTTAGCAGACCAGCTGCCAACACCCGAGCAGAATGTGTGGAAAGGGATAAAAGATGGTGTGTCTCACATCAGTTGGAAAGAAGCCAGGACTTAAAAAGAAAATGGAATAATTTTAGATGACTTTTGTATACCTGAATTTGGAAATACAAGGTTTGAAATATTCAGGGGAAAAAAAAAACCCACCACCAAATCTTGGATACAATCAGTCCCTGTTGTTTTTACAGCAGGTTTCTAAGCACTGTTTTTTTTCCAAAGAAAGGCTAGGTTAAAGGTAAGATGCCAGAGTTTAACGAATGCTCTTGCTTGTGATTTCCATCCCAGCCCTGCCCTGTAGCAACTTCTGACCTGCAGGTTAGCCAGTTGTGTTTCAAGTGTTGTTTCTGCTGAATTTTAAGATGTTTTCTTGATTCATGACACCAGAAGTAGAATAAAATCAAGTGAAGCTTTGCCTTGCGCTTCATTGCTGCTGCAGTTTCCCTTGGCTGCCTGGAATCTTAACGAAGGGGTTTGTGTTTTATCCCCCTTTCTGCCATAAGAGAACAGGGGAGATGTAGCATCTTAGTTAATTGGAATTGTGCCTGTTGAGAAGCAGGCTTTGGCTGGGCTGTACTGAGCTGTCATCTGGAAGCTGTGTGGGCTTTTTTTCAAACCTGGAAAATTCAATTAACATTTTAACGGAGAATACCATTCTTGGAAAAAAATCACTATAATCGTTATTTCCATTGTAAAACTAACCATTCTGGAAAACTGTAGAGGCAAATCCATACAAAAGTATTTATTTAAATGTACCAAACAGCATCAGAAGCATTTCATACAGCCACCAAAACTCATGCTACGTACATGCCATCAGTCTGCTCGACACCACGCTCAGCCTTTTGTCACCAAGACACAGCGAAGGCCAAGGGAGGATAAAACTAAATTATGTTTTGTCAACTACCCATCTTTACTGCAATTCTTTTCTACTGCTAAATACCATCCTAGAGCAGCCTGGTGTGACACAGGTTGCTACTACACTTTCCTAATCCCTCTGTGGCTTCTCCAGACGAAAGCGACCGCTTTTCCATTTCTCAACTGCATCCAGGCTTCCCAAACCAGAGCTCCCCTCCACCCAGTTGATTTTACACCCCCTTTTTGGGCAGAATTCCGTGTGGGGCGGAATTAATTCTGATCGTGAGAAGGCAAGATAAGGTTCTTGGAACAGCTGAGTTCTTTTTAAGTAATGAAACAAATTAATATTTATAAGTAAAGAGAAGACCCCGCCCACCCCTCTCCCCAGTTCCAGGGCTTCCCCGTGTCTCTGCATGACCTCTCTTGTGCTTCCCTCTGCAGGTTGCTGATCGATATGGTGCCCCGCGTGAGGCAGACGCGCCACTATGAGATGTTTGAGTGAAGATCACCCCCTCTCCTCTGTAAGGACTGTAAAACTACAGCATCGTACATTTTTGGCAAGTGGTGCCAATGGTATTTTACTAAATATGCAGTTTGTTTCCCGTGGTCTGTTTCTGTTGAAGTTTGTTTTAATGGGAAATCTCTCTGTAAAACTGGCATTATGTGCACACTGCTTGCGATTCAGCCAAACAGCAGCCTTTATTTTTCCTTTCAAGTATGCTATTGGTTCCTGTGACAATAGAAAACATGCAGTTTGCAGTTTTAACCCAGCTGCCATATTGTGTATTCCAGAGTGAAAGTGTTCTTAATGGTGTGATAAGCCTGTGGGTAAGGAAGTGCCAGTTTCAGATCTTGGTTTTCCCCCCCCCTCCTTGGCCTGTATTTTCCCAAACTCGTGCTGTACCAGGAGTACAATCCTTGCTCCTCTCTTTGGCTACCAGAGTATCCTATGTAGAGTCTGGGCACCAAGAGCTGTGTGGCTTAAAACACCTACGTAGCTACTTCCTCCCCCCCAACCCCTGCCCCAAACAGACACGCAGAAAGAGCAGGTACAAACCTTTCTGTGCTCAGAGAGATACTTCATTTTAACCCTAAATTAACTGAAACTATACCTCTTCAATTTAAATTCTATTTTTTCTTAACGAGACACTGTTCATGGCTTTGCATGGACCAAACAAGCACACACAGTATTACTGTACAGACCAAAGTGGTGCAAGGAAGAGGAGCTGCTTGAGGAATGGGATTTTCACCTTCTCTTCTACTTTCCACAGCTGTACCAGCATGTGTGACTCTGTGGTTGCTCTGTAGTCTGACGATGGCACAGCAGTGGCTCAGTCTGGTGGTGAGGTACAGATCTATTTATTAGATTTAGATTGTCCTGTAAAGTGTTGCTCACCTTCCATCACACACCTTATATATGACTTAATAGCAGGTTAAATTATCAAAGAATCTGGATGTATAATCAATAAAACTGGTATCTATTTTATACAGTATCTGTAAGTAACATTTGAAAACTTATTTCCAGAATGTATCATAGAACAAAGTCTTCCTGTATAGCAGCCTATTAAACTGGATTCTCTGGCTATATCCATTTTCTCCTGATTTTTATATGTTCCAGATTGGTTTTTACACCACAGAACCAGTATTGTTGCTTCTGGTTATCACAGGTGGATTGAAAAATAGACAGTCCACCCTACAGTTGGAAATAGGACCACGGTAAGCAGCTGAGCAGCTAAAAATGCCCATTTCTACACAACAACAGCTACATCACCTAGAGCAACTGTACAATTAAACTGATTTTTTTTTTTTTGACTTGTGATGCTAAAACCGTGTTTCCCATCATCTATCACTCAGCAAGTTCTCAGCCAGATCCTTAAGGATCTTTACTAAAAGCCAACTCCAGACCACCCAGAAGTTTCACTGACCTGCCAGTGCCTGTGTGAGCTGCACAACATTGGAAAGATGACACTCGGTTCTGCTTGAACCAGAAAATGAATTTTGTTCTGTTTCTTTATACGTATTTTGGATCGATTACGTTTCTGTAAATACTTGTATGCAAGCTTTCTAACACTGTTGCTGTCAGTGCTTGTGCCTTGCTGTCACAGGGTGCTGTCAGAGCCCGTCGTGCCACGCAGCAGTGAGATGCAAGTACAACGCTTCACAAGACAAAGGTGCTGCTTCATAAATGCCTTCAGCAAGGACTCCAGAAAGACAGTAAAGCGTAGGAGTCATCACTGTACTCATCACAGGTGGAGTTTTAAATATCAAATCCTGCCCCGAGACCCTTTCTTCTGACACAAGGTCCTAATTTGTGACCCTTGTGCTTAGTCCTGATGTTTTCCCATTGTGCTGCTTCTCTAACTTGTTCCACCAAGTGAGTTGTGGAACAGATACTTACCCACTGATAACTATTAGCTGTATTAGCCATTGCATGGTTTTATTAGTACTGTTTACCCTCTTCCATCTCTCCAGGGTCTTTATTATGTCTCCAGTCTCATTTCTAGTTGTGAGAATGACACTTGGGAACCATTAGAAGCGCTGCTCCGCAGGGCCATGCGCTCCAGCAACCTGTTTGTAGCAGAGGCCACACCAGCTGCTTCTGCAGGGAGGTGAGAAGGTGTAACACTCAGTTCTGGCAAGATACTTAACTCCTGAGGTAACCTTTGCAGCAGAGAGGCCCCAGCCCATTGACAGTATGTAGGACATTCAAACCAACACCCTGCTCAAACGTTAAACGATTCTGTTAAAATGCAGAGTGTAAATAGGAGCACAGGAGCTCACAGATTTGTTCATGCCTGAAGTGAAGCTGAACACAGAGCAAATGAAGTTTCACCCTTCTTCCTGCAGCTCTGGAATGCTCTTAGAGGATGTTTGTAAGTACAGACTCCAGCTGAGAAGCCTTTAAAAAGGAGATGTGGTTAAATGAGTTAATCATACTTTTTCTTATCAGATTAATTTAAACCAATTGCAGGAACTTTTCAGTTACTAAAGGTGCTTCAAGGCATTTCTGATACAAGCAAGTAAATACAAGAAAATAATTGAAATACTTGTGATACTTAAAAGGAAAAAGACCAGGAGATAATAATACTCAGAAATGAAAGCAAATACCTGCTGATAAAACCAGGGAGCATCAGGGAGTCTTTGAGTGGTACATGACAATAGAAAATAACTGCTCAGCCAATTTACTGCTCTGCTCTAGCCAGCTCCCCTCAAAGCTCACAGTTTCTATATTAGTTTTCTTTATTAAATGTCTCTGCCAGTTGATTTTTCTAACTGTGCCATAACAAGTCTGCTTCCAGCTAAGCTAAGCAAAGGTGGACTTTTCAAAAGCTGAAATAGCTCAAAAGCACTTGGACTGATCACCTAAAACTTCATACTGGCCAATATGTTTTCCTTGGTGATCACAGGCCACGGAAGGCTGTCAGCCCAGCCAAAGCCTCTTTGTTGTGCTCAGGGGACAGGGAAGGAGCGTCAGGCTTCATCCAAGAACCAGCACTGGCCGGTACAGAGACGGCAAACTGGCACTTAATAAAGTCTGGCCAAAATCAGAATTGCAAATTAATCCCTCAAAGTGACTGTGAATCTGAGCAGGTGCTTTGAATTTGCCCGTGTTGTTCAGCAGCGAAAGAAGCATCATAAACTCACACTAAGGATGTCCCCAGCTGCAGTCTTGAATCCCAGGCCAAGCCCTGCACGCACCAGACAGGTGCACCATTAAGATATACCAGGAGATGTATCTTAATAATGGAAAATTACCACAGTCTGCTTACAGCTCAAAGCCGGATTCTTTGAGCCCAGATTGTCATCAAGAAATTTCCTGATTTAGCCCCATTTCACTTCTAGCAGTATTAGGTAAGCCATAAATAAGCTTCATCCAACCATGGTGGAAAAATGGAGCCTCAAAAGCAGCTCCTTGCTGAAAACTGTGCCTCAGAAACAGATCTGAAACCAAGACCTCAGCCAGGACGCTTCTCAGACACGGGCAAATTCAGCTGGAGGCACACCTGCATCTGGGAATGTACCAGTGTTTCTCACCACCAACAATGCCATCTGCATTTCTGCAATCCTGCCTGCCTGGGAAAAGTGTAGCTGTTTCTGGCATTCTTTTTCTGGAGGTGTGGGCAGCTCGTGGAGCTGCTGGGTCGCTAGGCAAGCATTAATAATACACAATGGCAATTTTTCCTAAATAGCCAAATTTATACTCAAGAAATATCTTTTCTTTCCTTTTGAATTCTCTGAGGCTAGAGCATTAAACGGGCTCCGAGAGCAGCAAGGCCCGAGAGAAGGATCCTCTGAAGCTGCTCGCCCAGCCATTATCCCTGGGGAGCAGGGACTGGTGTAGATGTCCTGGCCAGAAGCTGCAGGTAGGACAGTGCTGTGCTGTGCTGGCAGACCCGGAGTTTGTGCTGCTGGGCTGTGGCAGGGGCCCTGCCCCCGAGTGGTGCTGTGGCAGAGGGCAGCAGGGAGCGGGGTGCCCTGTTGATGGAGGAGCAGTAGCTGGGCAGGAGTAGCACAGGAAAACACATTCCTGTGGCCTGGCACTGGGGACGGGTTACGCAATCAGGGGCCTAATTAAATCAAACAGCAGATGACCCAGGCAGAGTTCCCTCTCCTCTCCCTCCCGCTGTGGGGAGCTGATGTTTCCCCTTCCAGCCACAGGAGTGGGATGTGAGGCAGCACTGAATAGGTTTTGAATTTTCACCTGTTTAGATTTTTCCTCTGGCAGCCTCCATCTGCTCACTGGGAGCAGATCAGGAGAACCCCAGCGTTCAGCTCCAGCAGAGACTGACACGGCCACCAGCAGCACCAGCAAAACCATTGGATGGAGGGAGGCTGAAAGTACTTTCTGTCCAAAGCTTCTAACTTAGTTTGGCAGGTAACTAGGAAAAATCCTGTTTTGTCACCTAACACTTACCACCAACTTGCCCCACAATGCGGTGGGGAGGAGATTAAAGCTGAGGGGTCTCTAGTGATCTAGCAGCTTTCACTTCAAAGATCTGCTGTACCCATCACTTACCTCACAAGCAACAGTTCTTTCTTGCCAAAACACCAAAGGTTGACCCCTTGATATATTTCTGTAAAGGTGCTATTACCGGTTTTGGAGACAAGGATTTAGTGCCAGGATTTTAAGTTAAATGCAGTCTCCAGAATCAATAAGATATAAACCCTGGAAGGCCCAACGAGCGCAGGGGTAAACAAGGGACATGGTGAGGCGATCAACCGGGCTGCGGGGGAGGCAGCACAGAATCACAGAATCTTCAGGGTTGGAAGGGACCTTTGAGATCATCGAGTCCAATCACAAAAAACCCCAACAAAACTCCACAAACAGACACAACCCAACAATCTCAGGCACTAGAGCATGCCCTGAAGTGCCATGTCTACACCTTTCTTAAATACCTCTGGGGATGGTGACTCCACCACCTCCCTGGGCAGGCTGTTCCAGCACGTTGGTGCTGGGTGAGGCTTTTGAGAGCGGCACAAAGTCCCTGCAAAACATTTCCATCTGTGGCCTCTCCTCTACCAGATGGAGTTGTTCTGAGCCCAGTCTGAGTGTGTGAGAGTTGAAGTATGTAGTAGCTAAACGCCCCTCAAAGATCTTTCCAATACAGCTGCGTGGCGCGGGGACTTCTTATTCCAATTTTCATACCTTTTTTTTCCATTATGTGACTGTAGCACAGCCCACATCTGACTCCTGCTGCTCACCATTTTACAGATGTCTCTTCCTAATGTCAGAGCTGAACAATAATTAGGGGAATGAAACAGGAAGGAAAACGTTTCCAAAAATAACCAGAACAAGGGGCTGAATGAGTAGCATCCTCCACTAATTCATTCTGCTGTCAGGAGACATTTGGGAATTGTGGTGTGTTGAATCACAACATGGAACCAACACAATTTTCACCCATTTTAATCCGTGGTGAACTATGCCAAGAAAATACCCATAAAAAAAGTGGTGACTAGTGGCTATTCACATACTTCACCTCACTGGAACAGTAATAAGAGGCTCTCATGGAAACACCACAAGCCAGGAGCAGCAGAAATCCATCATGTGTAGCCACAATGCACTAAACTCCCTAATTCTGGCTAATGAATATCCAAGCCCAAGTCATAAGCCCTCTCCTACCCCTGCAGGGATTTTACCTTTCCCCTTCAGTTTGATATTTTTATGCTCTTGCTCACCAGGGTTATGCATCGTTAGTTTGGGACAGGGAAAATAAGAAGGATCCCAAGTTACTGATAATGGTATATTTGGAATTTGCATAGCTCAGTTATGGGTGACCAAGTTAAAAAAAACAAACACCAACAAAACCCAAAACATGCAAAAAACTTGGAAAAAAAGGTGGTGTAAGAAAGGAGGAGTTGCTTTGCCCCAGTGTAGTTTTAAGAATCATAGAATCTTCTAGGTTGGAAGGGACCTTCAAGATCATCTTGTCCAACCATCAACCTAACTCTGACAAAAATAAACACCAACACAACAAACAAAATGCAACACCATCACTAAACCATGTCTCCCAGCAGCACATCAACCTGTCTTGAACACCTCCAGGGATGGTAACTCAACCACCACCCTGGGCAGCCCATTCCAATGTCTGATAACCCTTTCAGTGAAAAGTTTTTTCCTAATATCCAGCCTGAACCTCCCCTGGTATAACTTGAGGCCATTTCCTCTCGTCCTGTTGCCTGTGACCTGAGAGAAGAGCCGGACCCCCACCTCGCTACAAACTCCTTTCAGGGAGTTGTAGAGAGCAAGGTCTCCCCTCAGCCTCCTTTTCTCCAGGCTGAATACTCCCAGCTTCTCAGCCTCTCCTCATAAGACTCTCCAGACCCCTCACCATCTTTGCCCTTCTCTTGGCCCGCTCCAGCACCTCAATATCTTTTTTGTGGTGACAGGACTCGAGGCGAGGCCTCACCAGTGCCCAGTACAGAGGGACGATCACTCCCTCAGTCCTACTCATGACACTGTTCCTGACACAGGCCAGGATGCTGTTGGCCTTCTTGGCCACCTGGGCACACTGATGGCTCATGTTCAGCCGATGGGCAACCAACACCCCCACATCCTTTTCTGCCAGGCAGCTCCAGCCACTCTGCCCCAAATGCAGGGAGTTGGTGTGACCCAAGGGCAGGACCTGACACTTGACCTCGTTGAACCTCACACCATTGGCCTCGGCCCATCCATCCAGCCTGTCCAGCTCCCTCTGCAAAGCCTCTCTACCCTCCGGCAGGTCGACACTCCCACCCAACTTGGTGTCGTCTATGAACTGACTGAGGGTGCACTCGATCCCCTCGTCCAGATCATTGATGAAGATGTTGAAGAGAATCAGTACCGAGCCCTGTGGGACACCACTCATGACCAACCACCAACTGGATTTCACTCCATTCACCACCAAGTACATAGCAGCTACATTAAAAGGACCTTTTTAAAACAGATTAAAAAAGAGCTGATCTTTGGGTTTTTTTGTTGTTGGTTGGGTTTTTTTCCTATTCATTTTACTCCTACCTACTGCTCCTGCACTGGTTGTTCTATTAAATGTGGATACTTCCACCAAAACCTCTCAGCCTTCCCGGCAGAAGCTGAGAACAGAGGACCCTTCCCCGAGGCTCGTTGGGACCAGCAGAAAAGGAGGTGGGTGAAAGAGCCCCTCTCACAACAGGAGCAACTGGAACAAAGGGGCAATTCCACAGACAAAGTTTTACTCCGTGGACATTTATATTCTATGTCTTTTTTTTGATATACCTGTGCTGGAAATTTCTAGGAAAACCAAGATTTCTAACTCCTGCTGTGGCAAAACCGCCCTCCTACAATGAACCTTCATTTTTATCTATTATCCAACTGCAAAACAAAGCAACAAGATAAATACTTGCCTGTTGTTCCTGTGGCCAAGACGTGGGTGGAAGGGACGGTCCGTGCTCACCTCCGAGTGCCAGCAGCAGGAACGCCCAGCTCCAAGATGAGCCACACAAACACAATTTTGGATAAATGGCAGCTCACAGACTTCCCAGTTAAGCACAAAGCAATTAATAATCCAAATCACACAAGAAAAAGGTTTATTGAAAAATAAAGTTCTCCCTAGGTTTTTTTTTTTTCTACAACAGTGAAAACAAGCATTTTTCTATGCCATTAAAAGTACAGACATTTACTCTTCTAAAAGAAAAATAAAATTAAAAAACCCCGCCATCCTATTGAACCCCAATGACTTGACAGTATCTGAACCATTCTGTTCTGTTCTTTCTGAATCAAACTGCTTGAACGCAATATAGTGGAACACAACCATTTAAATAAAACAAAGGAACAACTTTTTAGGAGAGAATTCAAACCAAGCACCCATGGTACCAGCCTGACCCTGAAGTTCTATCCATATAAAAAATTCTCATTGACTCCAATTATCTGCAAAAAGCAGCAATCTTTCACGTTTTGCAGATTTCAGTAGTATTTGTTTCAATTTACGGTACTACAGGGATTCATCCAACTTTGACCCCCTTCCCCCCTGGAGAGAGAGTCTCCTCCAGGGAATGACTGACCAGAAGACAAAGAGCTGCCCCAAGTTGCCTCCTGAAGGATGTCCCCGCAGCGCTCAGCCTTGCAAACTCAAGGAGATCAACGTCACTAAGCTCCAATCAACTTTGTAAATATTCCTTTCTATTTTTCTTTTAGCTTTCTTAGAATCTTCAGGGTGACTTCTCTCTTCTCATAAAATTTACTCTTTTTTACCTCTGGTAAAAACTGCCATCTCCTCCTCCTCTGCTGTATTCCTTTCTGAAAACCAAATAAGCCCATGACTTCTTAAAAACGGTTTTCACTGTCTCTCTGTACTGCAACAGACCTGTTAACGAAGGTAACAAATTAGTTCTGGGTATAACCCTCTTAAAATTAACTGCCCTTCAGACAGCAATTTAACTTGATTGATGGCCAGTTTGATGCCTCAGACTACTTTGCAGCTGCTGGAACACCAGCCAGGCCATGGCTCTGCTGACTGCCTGGATGGCTCCAGTAAACGCCACATTTACATGCTCCTCCTAAAGACAGGGGGTTTGGTGGCTCCCCCAGGACCCAGCCTCTGCCCTGTGGCTGGCCACGAGCGGACTGGGGGTGACCAAAGGGCTAGTGGTGGCCAGTACAAGAGCGCGGTGCAACACGGGTGCAGAGAAGCAGCCGCCTGTTAAGGTGGGGACAGCAGGGCCACCAGGTGGAACATCTGTGAGCCCTGCCACAAGGTGACAAACTGCTGCCCTGCACAGCCCACCTGAGACAGATGGCACCCACATTGCTCTCCCCAGCAGAGGTTGGGGGGTTCTTTCACTCCATCCCACCCGAATCTGTGAAAGGCAGTTTGTGTGTGCGGAAAGAGGAGTTATCACTCGTTTCATCAAATCTCGGAGGACCCGATTTTGGTTACCCAGTGAATAAACAGGTGGCTTAGGGCTGTTGAGAGCACTCTGTGAATTAAAACACCCTGTTGAATCCCTAGAATTGATTGAATACAGGAAGGATTACACGGATAAAGGCAGACACGTGGGCAATGGCTGCACGTTGGTGGTTTTCCCTGCGAGAAAGAACATGAACGTGCCTCACATCTGAGGCAGCCTGGGGTTCAGCCTCTGCTCGTTTCAACCCACTCCTACAGTAAACATTTTACACTTGATACACAGAGTTTGCTGTTTACACATTCCATTTAAATATAATATTTGGAAATTACAAACTCATTTTAAAAAACCACAACCCTATAGAGCTGCTAAAAAATACGAAGACGAGATTTAAGTCACTGCCCGTAAAACAATCTGTTCTGATGTTTCATTTACAGCAAGATGATTAAAGCCTATCTCCATGGAGCCATCTCCATCTCTGTCCCTGCCCTTTTCAGCCTGAACGAAAGCCTCCAGCTGCCAGAGCATTCTTCTCCTCGGCTTCAGGGCCGTCCCTAAACCCATGGGACCGAAGGAGAACGACAGATGGAAAGAGCTGGCGAGTCCGACGTGGAAGGCACAGCTGTGCCAAAATGTTAGCACACCTGGAGAAAAGGCTGTGAGATTGGAAACTGGAAACTAACAGTCTTCTAAAAATACCCCAAACAAACAGGAAAACGACAATCGCCCACCCCTCCAGCCTCAAACTGTAGGCTGAATGGCTGTTTAACCAAGTTGTGGACTGATATTTCAATGATGAGTCTCTTGGAGCTGCTGCTGCTCGGTACAACCTGCGGCGCTTCATCATTATTAAAAAGGGAGAGCTGCTTTTTTTAATTTGAAGAAAAATTACCGGAGGAGTTCCGCTACCGCCGAAGCCAGTGGGAGTCATGAAGTTAATTAGAGTTGGGTGAGATTGTATCCAGCCTGATCCAGCCCATTTAATTTATTTTACTAGCAAAATCTGGTCCCGAAATGCACGATGAGCAAAATACATACCTGAGAAAGCAATTTGGGTTGTGTTTACATGAGAAGTGCTGCAAACTCGTAAATCACACTTGTAATTTAGCTGGGCCACTCATTTTTGCAAAGGGAGGGCGCATCTGCTGTATCAAGGATAAACCCAAGGACCTTGTCTAGGATTTTAAAGGACAGTAGCAACAACATGCTTAAGTGAGGAGAGAAGCCGTCAGGTAACAACCCAATTTCTCCCGGAATTTCCACAGAACCTGAGTGAATATCCAGAGTTCTCTTCCCACTGCGAGTTGTAAGTTTAGGTATCATCAAAGGACTCTCCTCTCCTGGGAGCACCAGGAATCACCCCCTGTGCTGTCACAGGCAGAGGGCTTTATCCGAAACCCTGACACCTCACAGACTTTTATGTGGATCTTCCATTTTCCTGCTGGTCAAATTGGATTCGGCTCTTTCTAGAGGTTTTCTGTGGCCGTTGGCTCCTTGGGGAATGGAAGGGCTTTAGATGGGTCTCTGGTCATCAAAGAGACATCCCATCCCAGCAGGAGCTCTCACCTCAAATTACAGACACTCAATAAAGGGCGCTCTGCTCGCAGAAGCAATGGTTTGCAAGAATTATTAGAGTATCTTTTATCTTATTACCCCTTACCTTATAGTTTTAGAACACCTTTCTCCACTACTTAAAAACATTCAAATTTCACACCATTAAAGTTGTAGCGTCATCAAGCGCAATTTTTACCTGTAATTAGTGTTCCATTATACTTGTTCAGACAGTGCCCATATTCCAAACACTCATCCAAACCCCAAAGAAAGTAAAAAAAAGGCACATAAACATTAAATATTTGTAGGAGAAACATAATCTGATATAAACAAGCAAACACACAGCTGCAACTATAAATTACAAAAAGGAAACATAGAAACTAAGCAAAAAATGCAAAAAGCAACTCTATTTATACATGTGCAAATCAACTTGCATATATGAAATAAATGAGGTTTTTATTGGCATTTTTAAACAGTGTGTATTTACCAACTTTACCTTTCAAAGGCAAGCCTTTTCTGTTAATTTTAATAAATATGTAAATGCTTCTCTCAAGTTTTCTAATCTCGTAGGAACAAGATTTTTGAAAAAAACTAGGTCACATACAAAAATACAAAATTTTAAAACAAAGAATGTCTTGATATGAGAGATATGTTTAAAAGCTTGTAAAATGTTTTTATATTCAACTTTTGACAATTTTTTTTTTTTTTTTTCCCATCAAACGCTGATCAATATATTCAAATGCAAGTCATGCAAAAACCTGATTTCTGAGTACAGGAAGCTGCAAGCTTTACTGCCAGACTGGAAACCAGTAGCACAGTCCCATCTCCAGTACCCTTGTTTAAGTGCAAGAACTGGACGCCACCTCTGGTCTTGTATTGGGAAGGAAAATAGTAACGGAACTCGGACAGAAGCTGCTCTCTGTCCTGAAATGTAGAGATATATATTGATATATATATTATATGTTTTAGTAAATAGTTCAAACTTTGAAATAGCCCCACTTGGATTTGCCTGAGCGCTTTATCTGTGGAAGGATTTGCTTGTTTCTGACGGCACGAAGAAGCGCTGCTGCGTGACGGGGAGAGCTGGGACGGGTCGGGTGGGAAATGGTTTCAGGGTTTTATGCCCTTCCAGCTCTCTTATGACAATCTCCTTTTACAGAAATTTATACCCAAGCCCTACTTCATAAAAGCAGAATTTCTTATGCAAAGAGAGTTTAATACTAGAGGCCTAACAAATTATAGGTCTCGATTCTTGTTTTTTTTTTTTTTTTTTTCTTTTAAGATGAATGAGCCTTGTCTCTAGATTTCAGTGGAAACAGGATCAGACCCAACTGATTCGAAGGCCAATCTGGATGTTCTGGCCCTGGCTGAAATGCAAGCGGCGCCGGTGTTTGCTGCTTGGTTTTGGCCAGTCTGCAGTAAATCAGCTCAGTGGGCTAGAAAGAACCCAGTGCTACAGCACGGAACACCCAGAGCTCCTTCCAGACTCTCCCTGCTGTGGTAAAGGCAAACGTAGCGTTGAGCAAAGCACTAGACCAGAAAATCTTCTATTAACAAATACCCAAACCGTCGCGGTTTTAAAGGTTTAGAGGCAAAATAAAAAGCCGTATGCCATGTGGGTCGTACAGTGAGGGGGAAACAAGCCAATATGTATTTACAGCAAAGAATTACACTACAGCAAAAAAAAAACCTGACGTGTTTTGCATTCTTTAAGTGCACACACACAAATCTCTGTTTCTGACATAATTCCGTGATATCTCATTCCAAACTAATTTCCTGCCTGAAGAATCTCAGGCTGAACAGGCAAAGGCACATTCTGCTTTTGCCTCTGCTTTCAGCACCAGGGATTAGTGTATATATATATATATATTTTACGATGCAGGATTTTCCAGTCACACAAATACGCACAGGTATGCGGGGAGTATTTTAGATAAATACAAAAAGGAGTCGTTGGGCCTGCTCAGACCCGTTTCCAACCCTCCTCCCCCAGCTCCTCCAGGGCAGTAAAACTGCTGCAAACTGCATCTGGGCTGAGCAGCTGTAACTGCTGCCAGGGCTGAGCTACAGTAACACTAAGGATTTTCAGAATTGTTTGTGTTTGTTTTCTTTTCGTACAAAGAGTTTGCCTCCCGTCACAGAACCCAGCTGTTCCATTTCTGGAAAATTATTCTAAAAAACAGCGGATTTTCTCATCGTGACAACCCAGTTACTGGGGATGTTGTCTCCCACTTAATCCTTTTTGGGTCCTCAACCATCTCTGGGGCTGAAGTTCCCGTGTGGCCCACAGCGAGGTGAGGGGTAACGCCCTCAGGAGTGACGAGGCAGGAACCAAAAAACTTGAAAAAGCTAATTCCTCAACTTTTAAATCGAAACTTTAAATGTATCCCGTTCTGTTCTCTTCTCTTGAGAACTGCTCCGAGATGAAATAGCATTTCCTTTGCTTGGTCTTTGGTAGGTCGAGAGAGACGTCACTATTCACACACAGCTAATGAATGCCGGGTACAACCAAAATCTGAACCAACCAGATACAGCCAAGAAAGGAAAATTTACAAACCTACGCTTTTCACTATTACCTGGCGAGGTTAATTTTATGGAAAGAATCTCCGTGTAGATTTTAGGATTTTTCCCCAGTCTGATCAGAACACCTGCACCTGCACAGCACCTTCTGAGGACAGACGGTGCCGTCACACAGGCCACCCTTCTGCCAAAACCAACAAAAATGGCCTCTACCAAAAGAAGGTGGGTTTAGAAGCTGCAACTCGCTGCGCCAAAAAAAATAAATAAATAAAGTTCGACTTGAATGCCAAACTCTTGAATGGTTTTTGTCTAGATTTGTAACTGCTGTGCCTGCTAAAGGAACACAAAACCCCCAAACAAACACACCCCCACCCCTCCCAAAAAACAGAAAAACAATCAAAGAACCCACGAGATTGATCAACGCTTTCTTAGCAGTTGTTTGTCTCCTCTTACTTACTCTTCAGAAAAATTTTCTCTTTAAAAACCTAGCTAATTATGAAGACATTTTTACATTTCTACCATACAATAATTATAGTTAGCTTAGTTTAACCTTTCTATGTCATTCAGCAACACTTTTAACTACTGGAAGCCGTAGCAAACTGAGGCTCTAACGATAATATTGCTCCAATGATGCTGAATACTTTTTGCTTCACACAGTATTTCTAGTAGACAGACTACAACAGAAGCGTGGGCAAATTCCGAGGATTACTCTCTAAATGGGACCAGTAAACTGTGACAAGTCCATTCCGAAAATGGCAGCATGGGTTTTTTTTTTTTTGTAGCTTTTCCACACTGAAGAATGCCACAACCCCAGTCAGTTGTCAGGTCACCAAGATGATGTGTCACACGCTGGCAACTGCCTATTTGCTCGAGTGTGATACTCTCCGTCCCGACTGCTGGGAGGCAGCGGCCGGGATGCAGACAATACCTTCTTGTAGACAAACATTTGGAAAAAAAAGAAAAAGAAAAAAAGAACTGGGCCCAGATAACCCAATAACAGGGTACAGAGCTTTCTTGTCATTCCGAGTTCTTGTGAATTAAACCACTTTATAGCCATTCGAGCTAAAGCAGTACCCAAAACAGTGCATCTAGAATAAAATGTTAGTCCTCCCTCCCCTGCACCCCCTCTCCTCTCAAGCACACTCACTTTTTTCAGTTTTCTACTGGAATGAAGTTGAGATCCTTTAGCTAACCGGGATGGGGGATGTCCTAACTCATTAAAAAAATACAAAAGACTTCACCCAAACAACAGAAAAAAACCAAGTTTGATGAGTCTGGGAATTTTCTACAAACTATTCTGTGCAGTCTTCTTCAAATCACCGTAGGACGTGAGACTCGTTTCTCTCTGCAGACAGATGAAGGAATCTGCAGAGTTGCACTGCAAATGTTCTCGTAGGAAAAAAAAAAAGATCAATTAGCGGTTTGTTATGAATCCCTCCTCTCTAAGTAGGTAATTCTGCCCAGCGATGATAGCTCTGCCTGCAGCCAAAAACCTGGACAAAAGTGCAGGAAGTAATAAGTAGCTCCTCTCAAAACTACTTACATTTTGTCCTCAACTCAAAAGGAGCCCTGCTGCTGCTATAGGCAGTCTTTGCAGAGCGCAACCTGCCCCTTGATGTAGTCTCTGCAGGGACAGATTCTTCTGAGGGTTGGGTGGGAGCCGGCACAGCTGAACAATAGGAGGTCACCTTGGAAAACACAGTGCTTCCTTCTTCCGTCAAAAGAGGGGACCAGAATATCATTTGCAGACTCCGTGGTGAGACATTCGATATTATGCCTGAAAAGCAAAGCACAGGATGTAAATCGCAGTGGAGTTTACAGGAGTTCAGTTCCGTTTTCATCCTTCCTCGCTAAAAATAAAAGCAAGTGCTCCATTACGTCCTAAATCAAGTACATTTAGAATTGCAGATTTCCAGAACGTGACTCTCATTTCTTCTCGCCTGCGCAGATTCTCTCTGCAGAGGGCAGTACAGCCTTGCCAGCTTTACTCATTTCCTAAAAATTAATGAAAGAAGTTAAAAAGGAGAAAAAATGCTTTTGGCTGTTCCCCAAAATGCAGTATTTAAATACACCATGGATTTCTAGTAAGACAAAACCAAAGAATCTGAAATCAGGGGATATTCTGGTTGGATTTCACAGGGGTCTCCCCCCGACATGCCACAGGGTACCCGGGGGAGCCATAGGTGCTGCCCCCCCAGGAAGGGGGGGACAGGGGCACGTAGTTGTGTTATGGCAGGAGCCCCTGCTCTGAGGAACGCACCAGCGTGAGCTCACTGAAAAGGGAAGAATTCAACTTGCCATTTTCTGACCACAAAGCTTAAGCATGAGGGCAGCAATTCCAGCAGAGGCTTGTTTTTCACTTATTCTGGAAACATCGGTAGCTTTCAGCATTTAACAGATATTTTTTTTTTTCCACAGCATTATAATTTTGTCTAGACAGCTAAAAAAAAAGAACCAAAACCCTGAAAAAGTTTTTACATGAGCTGCTTCTGAACTCCGCTGGAAATTACAACTTTTCAAACAAAATACAAAAAATAAAAACCCTTTTATAATATAATTTAGCAAAAAGTAGAGAGAGAAAATCTAAGGAGAAGATTTCCCAGCAGCCATTTGATGGAGCCCAGCTCCAAATGCTTTGTTTCCATTCCAAAAGGAACACAGACATATTCTCAGAGACAGCACCTAAAGCTCCGTTAATTGCCTTAATGCGGAGCTGGGGAGCTTTAGAAATTGGTACTAACACCTCCAACCTACAAGGGCTTACAATTCTTTACCTAGGACAATACCCACAAAAGGTTTGCCAAAACAGGGATTGCTAATTGCCAATGAATATAGGTGTTTCAATATGGATGTCAATCGTGGCCAAAAAGGGAGCTCAATAAATAAAAAGAAAAGCAACACTTTCTATGTGCTGTATTTAAAATCCCGGGGCAGGAAATCACACAACCTGTGCAGAGTTCTATTTCCTGCAACAAAACACCTTTCTTTCTGAGCCAGCTGACTGAGCACAGTTAGGATTAGCCCAAGCCCACTGCCCCCGGGAAGGATGTGGCAGAAGCTGTGGAAGAGAGCTCCTGCTCAGCCAAACACAATCCCTGGGCCCTGAGACCCCGCACCACGAGCATCTCTGCCCTCTGCAAGCAGCCCAGCCTCACAGGGCACACACAGCACCTCTCCTCTCCCCACCTGCCCTTCCCACAGGATTTGCTCGCTGAACTTTGTGCGTGGCAAAAGCCAGTGCAATAAAGAGACTAAATAACGTCTTCCTGCTTCTAAGTACTTACCTAAGCAGAGCTTTGTCCTTGTTAAGATGCTGGAAGAAGGAAGGCTCGCAGATGAGCTGGCTTTCCTGACAAACTTGTTTACAGGATTTCCCAGGTTCAGCAATTTTCACTTGAAGGGCACTTAGTGGGGGCCACATCACCTGCCCGTGACAGAAATCCTGCAGAGACAGATCAGGTTTTATTATAATGCGTCTGGTCCCTCGCTAGCAATGTTCCCCAGCAGTCAAAGAAGTGGTTATTATCACCCAAACACTCATTTTGCAACTCATTTTGGTTGTATTAAGATCAATAATTTAAGCACAATAAAATTCATTATTTTTTTTTAGCACGAGGGAATTATTATCAAGAGGAAATGGGCACAAACTTGAATATAAGAAGTTCCATCCAAACATGAGGAAGAACTTCTTCACTTTGAGGGTGGCAGAGCCCTGTCAGAGGCTGCCCAGAGAGGTGGTGGAGTCTCCTCTGGAAACATTCAAAACAAGTTCCTGTGCAACCTGATCTGGATGGACCTGCTCTGGCAAGGGGGTTGGACTAGATGATCTCCAGAGGTCCCTTCCAACCCCATATCATTCTGTGATTCCGAGATGACCTTTGATTGCTACTTGAAATATGGTAGTATCACGCTTCCCCAAGAAGCTTCTTCCCTACCTCTACCCTTTTTTAACGTATCACAAGCACCTACAGATAACTCTACTTCCATGTACCCACCCCATTTTGGCTTCCTCAGTGACTCCCGTTTCCTAACTGGACGCTACCGGAACTCTTTTTGTAACAGCACAAATATCAGAAGGAAGTTCTGGTAGGAGAAGAATTTCAGAGGCCAGTTCCCTTGCAGGCGAGAAACTTCTCAAGTGGCCCACATGGAGAGCCATCTGGAAAGGACAAGGGGACCCGCAGCGCCCTGGAGGGAGCTCAGCTCATGAAAGACTGAAGAAAAAGCAACTGGGATTCAAAGAGTTTGTTTGCACTTCTTGGATGAGCCGCCAGTAAAAGTGCTCACCAAGACTGAGAAACCTGGCTATGAATAATGCATGTGGTCAAGTGTCACCACAGCAGAAAGAGGGAAAGAAGAAACAGCATCTAAACACACCTGCTGAAGAAAACCAGTCAAAGACAACTTCTTATGGTCTTGACATTTAAAATGAGAAAAAAGCAAAGAGAAAATTTTAATCGCTGGTTTTACATACTGTTCTGTGCTACTCAGCCATTAGTTAAACATTTGGCAACTCTCATCTGGAGGTGATCAGAAAATCTGGGTGCCATCCAGCAGGGTTTGCTTTCTCCTGACAGAACTAATACTTGTAGGAGCAGGTCTCAGGCTGTGACCCGAAGCTTCGAAAGGCTGAGCTACTGGAAACATTAATGAAGCTAAAACCCGAACCATTTACTGCTTCTCACTAGCAGTTTGTGTTTTTTTTTTCTCTGTTTAGATTTCCTCTGCTGAAGGAGGAAGGTTTCATACTCCCAGGTCTAACCATAAATTTAATATTATACAGGCATAAATCACTGAATGTCCCAAGTTGGAAGGGGCCCAGGAAGCTCTCAGAGTCCAAACTCCTGACTCCACACAGGGCAACCTAAAACCTAACCATCCATCTAAGAGCATTGTCCAAACACTCCAGGAACACTGACAAGCTTGGGGCTGCCAAGGGGAGACTGTTCCAGTGCTTGACCACCTCCCCAGTGAAGAACTGTTTCCCAACATCCATTCTGAACTGCTCCTGATGCAGCTCTAAGCTGTTCCCATGTGTCATATTTGAAAAAACTGAGTCATTTTAGAGCATATTTATGGCAGAATAATTTTAACAGCATCTAAAAAGCCAGGCTAACAATAGATGGTTGGAGGTACTTTTTAATGAGGTTGTTTCAAAAAGGTCATCTTGCTGTTTGGACTTAAATGCCCTGCTTCTTCTGTCCTTTTATAAATCAGTATTTAAAATAGTATATGCAGGAGGAAATCTATATAGGTTCAAAATCCAATCCAATACTTTAATATATACAATACTGTAATATCTACTAATGTATACAATGAAATATTGCGATATTGGATGGGATTCACAGCTAATGCAGGCGAAAGACAAAGATTTTCAAAGCCAGGGAATCACTTGTGAGGCTTCACCATTTGCTTGGGTCTTCAGCTTTTAACATCTCTTAGATGAAAATTCTTCCCCTAAACTGGGCACAGCCTCTCATTTCTAGTCCAAAGCTTGGTGGGAAGCCTCCCTTGAAGCCCATCTCAGAGAATATCACCGTCACAGGTGCCAGCACACAGCCCTGTGTTTCAGCTTAATGTCTCTGGCTAGTTTTCCTACCAACCATTAAAAGCAACCTATATTTGGGATCTTCATCCCAGTCCATCTTTCCCCACAACCCAACAGGTATAAGGGTAAAATAAAGAGAAGATGTTCTGTAAAACAGTAGGTGAAGCTTCAGCAGAGACTGCATTTATGCTCAGTTTACCTATAACCACAGTTTCAAGGTGATACAAGTTTAGTCTTGACATCAAAGGTGTCCTCCTCCCTCTGGCTTTTCCTGCTCTTGGATGAATGTCCTCGCTCTACTCCCTTCACCGAGCCCTGGTGCTCAGCTCACCCTCTGCTGAGCCAACTCAGTTTGCCAACCTAGCACAGCCCTGCCAAAAGCATCTTCTGACGGGTTACCAAGGGCTACGCTTGACTACATCTTTCAAACTCAGCATGTCTGTTCCATCACCCAGCCTGCCTCATCCAACATCTCCCGAGTTTCCAGAAGAGAATCCTGCAGCTTCTCTGGCTGCAGTTGCCCGGCTGCTCCTTTGATGGCAGTGCCAACTGAAGCGGTCCCACCCTTTGGTTCCCATCCTACGCTGACGCTTTGTAGAGCTGACTCAACAGTTTGTGGAGCCACAGAGCAACCAGGATCAAGGGATGGCTCCAGCAGATGGCACAGATGCACCTGACAGCCATGCTGGGCTGCTGGAGTGAACGTTGTTTTAATCCAGCTGAAGGTGGCAATGCTAAATGTGAAACCACAGCTCACACTAGTTATGACTTCAGACCTTAAAGACCCTCAGCCCAGTTGTTTGAGCTGAAGATTCGGGGAATTCACTAAATCTACCTTTCTTGAGAACACTTGAGAACTCCCGCTCCTGAGCCAAGGAACCAGAAGGGGAACTCCAGATGACTCCTTCAAATCCTACAGTGTCACTGTCACGTAGGGTGACTTGTGAATGAGTGTAAATGGCCCCATCCTCTTCACATTCAGCCATCTGCTGATGACCACACTCTGGTGGCTAATGCATGCCACTGCCCCTGAGCCAGAGCAGGCCCACTCATCTTTATTCCTGCTCCAAGCTTCTGCTGCTTTCTGTGTTCTACCTGCCTCCTACCACAAACTCTTCAAAATAAGGTCTCAATCCTTTAGTTTTGCTTCATCTGACATGTTAATCAGGCACAGTGCTAAGCACATGCAGATGCTTGAGCATTCTGAGAGCTGTGAAATAATAATGGCTTTTGACTATTAGTCCAAGCAATGACCAAAATTACAATGCTGTACTTATTTCTGTGAAGCACGAGGACAGGCCAGGACTGAATCCTTGGGGCAGGTCCAGAGGGAAGAGGGAGTTTTGTTCCACAGATTCTAGCTCTAAATTGTCTCTTCTTCTCTCAGGCTGAGCTCTATTTCCTCCTGTCTTGACAAAACCACCCAAGTCCAGCTAGCTCGGGCAGAATAACCCAAAGGAGCAGAGATGCTTTTACTGGCTGTCACCAACACAGCAGCAGGAAGCATAAAGTGTTTATTGGCAGGAAAGTGAAAATAGCTGTGTTCTGCTAACTGCCCTGCTGATCTGGAGCAGTGTTGTCCTTTATTACTGCCTGTAACACCGTCCTCCTTCAGAAATACAGGCACAGGAGCACAGCAGCGCTTTTGAAAGAAATTCTGGAAGTTAATTGGCAGAACAGAGGCAGAGGTTATTCCTGTCTCTCTTCTGCAGCAGCCAGGACAAAAAAGCAGAGCTGGCCACTGCAACAAACCCGGCCTTGGGCAGAAGTCCAAGCAAACATACAGTTTCTAGAAATCTGTATCCCCTATAAATCTCTGCAGTTTATTACTCCAACTCAACATCTGCTGCTGCTCTCAGGACCAAAAGTCCTTTAAGTAACTGGTTTCTAAACCATTTAAAGCTTTATTGATTGAAACTAAATACTTGAAAAGTCTGCCCAGAGGTTCTAGTCTAAGTGCTGTACTACCAACCAAAGAATCTCAATCTTTATGTGATACTTCATGATCTGAAGATTTTTTGCATGTACACAGCTAAAGAAGTCACAGATACACTGTAAAATTACTTTGGCTTTCTGCTTTGGTATTACATCAGAAGAAGGAAGGTTCTTTGTAAATCAATCAATAAAATATTCAATCAATAAATAATAATAATAATAATAATAAAAAATTAAAAGCTCCTATAGCTCCTGAAACTCAGGAAAGTACATCCATTTTTGCAAAGACTTATGGCAAAACAGACACTTACAGATTAATCAGAACCCAAAGGCAACCTGAGAAGCAGAACAAATGCATCTGTCTTAATTTCTTATTTTCACATGAAAAATCCCTCTGGTGCTGTATCTGGAAGAAGCCTCCCAAATCCCACATGGCCAAGTCCACAGAATTGAATCTCTGAGTCCACACGGAGCTCCCAAGGGAACTTCATCTGAGCAAAGGATGCCCAGGCAGGGCCTGCACAGCTGCTGTTTCTACTTGAACAGCAGCGACACTGAGAAGCTTTACAAGGTACAGGGTCCTCCTTTTCCAACAGAAAACAAAAGATTCATTCACAATGAATGCTCATACCTGTCTCTCGATGAATGCATTCATCCTCTGAAGCATCCCCTCGCATGTAAATTCATAGGGCAAATAAGGGTCAATCTGTGGAAACACAAGGTGTTAAGTTTAGAGGAGATTTTGTTGAAATGAGCTTTGCGATGCACTGGGTGGTAGTGGTGTGCATTCCAAATGCCCCATTACAGCTTAAATAGCAACAATAAATGCAAATAAACTCATTACCAAATCACAGTTTTACGAAGCCACTACAGTTTAAGCCTATTTTTGCTCCTTTGTAAAGGAAATAGTAGTTGCACAGTGATTATCTTTAAGGAAACTCAGGGTATACTGCAAAGAAATAGGTATAAATGTAGCCCGAGACCCTGTGGGATTCCAGAACTCCTGTTTTAAGTATGTTTCAGTTCTGGAGTTGAGGTGAAAAAGAAAACATTATGACAAAAAAGGAATGTGATACCTTTGAAAATTACTTCAAACTTTTTTTTCCCCTCTTGAAGTGCCCTCATTACAATTCCTTGCTGTAAGTACACAAGCACTTCAGTGGTGTTTGTGTCAAGGCTACAAAATCACCCAAAGGAGCTGAGCATGTATCTGGGAGCCTGCAGTGCTCTAAGAACCAACACGGAAACTTCAGATGTAATAACAATTTTTCCCCCCAATATCTGACTGAAGTGCAGCACTCAGCTTTAATTAGACTAATATTAGGAAGCACTCTCCATGCAGCACGCAGTACACCTCCTCAAGTGCTGATGACAAATTGAGGATACATTTCTCACCTTTTGATTCAAAATTGATTTCACGGCCTTCTCAACTTCTGAAAGATCATTGATGTCTACAGTCCAGACGTGGGGCTTCCCAATGTAAACTTCGGCATAGGGATGCTGAGATGTCAACTGAAAGGAAGAAATGACATTGGTAAAAATTAATGTGTCAAGATATCTTTGCCTCTTGCTGTCTTCATCAGACTTGTTGGATGAAGTGCACCAGGATTAATACAAGAATTCAGCTGGAATTTAGTGGCATCATTCCTTCTGAGTTATATTGCAGATTTTCTGTGTATGAATTTAGGAAGTCAATTTAGTTGGAAAACTGAGTATCAGATAATAACACAGATCACAAGTAAGATTTGTGCACCTCTCATTTGTGGCTTCCCCACAGCTCATTCACAGAGCAGCCCCACATTTTCACAATCTCTAATTGCTACCAGTCCTGGTCAGACCTGCCTGACTGTCTTCAGGAGATGTCACCCTTGTCCTGTCTGACCGTCAGACAATGTCCTTGCCCTGACTCTTCTTCAAATTTCAAACATTTTCAAGCTTCTGCGAGTAGCAATGAATAAAGAATCATTTAGAATTGTCTAGATTGGAAGGGACCTTTCAGATCATTGAGTCCAACCATCAACCTAACACTGTCAAGACCACCACTAAACCATGACACTCAGCACCACATCAACCTATCTTTTAAATGCCTCCAGGAATGATGACTCAACCACTTCCCTGGGCAGCCTATTCCAATGCTTGACAACAATTTCGATGTAGAAATTTTTCCTAATATCCAATATGAACCTCCCCTGGTGAAACTTGAGGCCATCTTCTCTTGTCCTGTTGCCTGTTACTGGGGAGAAGAAATCAACTGCCACCTCACTACACCCTCCTTTCAGGTAGTTGTAGAGAGCAAGCTCTCCCCTCAGGCTGAACAACCTTCTTCAGGCTGAACAACCCCAGCTCCCTCAGCCTCTCCTCTTAAGACTTGTTCTCCAGACTCCTCACCAACTTCATTGCCCTTCTCTGGACTTGCTCTAGAAGTTCTATCACTTTTGATGAATTCTGACTCTTGCTGTTGGTAGTACAGAAGTGATTTCATTAACGGTATTTTGCTCACCACTTTGTCAGAAAACAAATTCAATAAACACTCAAGCAGATAACTAAGAAAAGTTATATCAGAGATTGTTTTCAGCACTAGCAGAATGGCACTAAAAGTAATTTTTGCAACAGATTGCACAGGAGTGAGAGGAACAAGCAAATGAACACAGAGGAAGCAAAAGCTGCAGTAGAGAAGGGAATGTTTCACAAAGGCCTCAGAAGAAAATTGCTTTTTAAATAAATACACCCCCCTTCCCCAGAGGATATATTATTCATAGACAATTTTTATTCAGATGCCTCTTTATGCATGATACAAAGAGAAATCTAGACAGTGCACAAGATCTGAAGTGGGAAACAGCCTCTGTCGGAAAGAACCTACTCCTGCAGGGGGCATACACCATACTTGCAACAAACTACTTACCAGCCTCTTTTCCTATTGCATTTTGCCCGTGGATGGGACAAGCCTGTGTTTTGGTTGATATGGGATCAGCCAGCATCAACCTGCAGGGGACCCTGTGGTGGGAAGGGCTCATGGACCGGTATTTCTACTGCCACTAAAACCACATGTATTTTGGTTACTGAGACTGAGTTCCTGGGGCACTTTTGTCTGGACGTCAGATGGCAGAAGCTACATTCCTGTTGCTTTCACTAACAACAAAAAGCCTTCTACTCTGCCTTTAAAAATATGAACATAAACCAGTGTTTTGAATTCCATAGATCCTTAGGAATTATGCCTGAGACCACCCTTTCTCTACCATGTCAGACAGACAGATGGCAACATTAGAGCCAGATCTGAACTGGAAGAGAAAAACCAAACTTCTTAGCCTAGTAACTGTTTTAAGTATTATGAGTAACTAGTAACATATTTTTATTGCATCAGTTATTCTGTATCTATACTCTCAAAAAGTATTAAAGTTATTTCTTAATACCGAAGTGCTTTAATTAGCCATGGCTTAATGTTTTAGATATTCAGGAGATACTCCTATGTCTATAATTAAAATCAGTAGGAATTCCTATAAATAGATTTGGAATTAATTTCTAATTTCAGATATTTTTTTTTCCTTCCTAAAAGCAGACAATGAAAGAAATCACACCCACTAAGTACACATGCCAACTGTATTTAGTATACAATGTTTTCCTCCTGGTGGGGGGGGAGCAGCAGAATGGAGAAGAAGTATTGGTACAAATACTGGTAAAAACCAAGTTTCTTGAAGCTGATTTTTTTTTTCTGGCTCTTTTCCTCAGCAAAATCATGTCCTAAGATAAAAAAATTGCTGAACTAAACAAAAAATTGTCATTTCCAGTTTTTTTACTGAGTCTTCATTACAGCAGGACCCTCCCCATCTTACAGGTAGTGGGGAAACAGTTAACTCTCCCCCAAATAAATTCTCCTAGAACAGGAGAGAAATAATGACTTGCAATGGTTACTTTACAAAGGTACTAAACATGGACTTTATCTTCAAATTTGTCTATGGATAACCAATTCGCAGAGCAACACAGGCTTTTTTTGTTCCTCCTTTAACACTTGAAAAAAAAATGAGAGAAGGATTTAAAGACTTTCTTAATCCCAAGGAACCACCACATGGATTACTGGCAATCGGATCTAAATGCAGTTGTGAAAACCAGTTAAGAGAAAAGGTTACTCAGGGTAGGTCAGCAGAGCACGTGAAGGCAGTGATGGTTGTGATGACTGTTTGTTATATGACTTGGTACTGAAGCAGTCAATAGGGATTAGTTCTCTGTGCCAGTCAGGTGCCCAGCATTTCTGTCGGTGCTGACACATGCCAGAAGGATTTACCACAGCATTCCAAGCACTAAAATTCCTACTGAAGAGTTAGATGGATCTAAATTATTTACTGAGTCTGACCAGTTTGAACTCATGTCCTGCCCCTGCTAAGTTTGTAATAAGCTGAAAGGCAATTACAGTCCTGGATCATAAAAACAAGGAATTTATGTTCCTGGTTTAAAATGGGAAACTGTCCTTTCCTTATCAACTACCTCAGTACGCAATTTATATAGTCCCTTATCAACTACCTCAGTACATAATTTATATAGTCCAAGGGTAACTCAAATTACGAAATACCGCGCACATTTCACATCATCTAAGTGTTAATGGAGACCATTAAATTCAGGTAAGAATGTAAAGAAAATACCTATATACTGATATATATAGAAAATGACCTATGAACAAGCCGTGGTCAGAGGCAAAGTACTAATGTCAGAAACAGCTACAAGACAGTCAAATGCTCGTAAGGGGTACAGGCTGAATTTTACCTACACTGAAGAAAAATATTCCAAAGCCAGTGCCAGGATAAGGGGCTAGTTTACTTAGCCTCATTTTTCTCTTCCTGGAGTCTAAACACACTGCCTGTTTTGAAAGCCTGAGGTTTGGTTTTCCTGTTCTCTTAAAGATTCAGTTTTCCAAATGTCTTCAATGTTTAAGCACAAACCCGGTGGGCTGTGACCATTAATACCGTAGCTCATCAGTGTCTTGAGCAGGGCTTTTCTGGAGAAAAAAAACCAACCAATATCCCAAAACACACACAACCACCCACAAATGGCATTTTTATTATTTACTTAAACACCTATTTACTTCCTACACAGTAATGTTTGGTTCTTCAACAAAATAAAACCAGTTTGAAATGACACATCGTGTATCAGATGGGATGACCTGTTCCTGGGTGGAACATCAGATTTTCCAGTGAAACTTCAGTTTATGATCGGTCAATAAAGATAGAAGAATGTACATACAGGCAAATCTAGAGGTAAAACTTAATAGTACATTAATGAAAAATTTTCATTATCCTATAAAATAAGGATTTATAATCCCATCAATAGCTGAAGAAAACAAGTTGCATACCTTTTGCAAATAAACTGTGAATATTTATGCAATTTTTCCTATATTGTGTAACTAAAAAGAAATCCACAGTCATTTTCAATAAGGAAATGACAAAAATTGTTAAAGCTTACCTCTCGGAGTGTAGGTTTGCCTTTGAAAAATTCTGTGTTTTTGCTACTTTTTGGTGGGTTAAATCTTAAATTTAGAAAAGCACATCCATTAGCAATAGCCTCTAAAGGAGCCGGCCCTTCATATGGAAATCCAAGACCAACGAACAGCTGAAAAACAGAAAACAAGGACTATCTTAATTTTTGTTCTTTACAGAAACTTAAAGCTAAGAGGTAATTGGAACAATAATCGATACTAAATGTACCAGCCTAAAAAAGTCTAACGTTAAGAAAATGGGAGAAATTCATCAATTTCTCCTCCCCAGGCAGTCATGGAATGTCCTGCAAAATACATTCGACAATAATTTTCTGTAATGAGCTGAGGTGGTTTTTCACAGAGCTGAGGCAAAAACAGACCCTTTCAGTTATTTTTTGGGAAAAAAAAAAAAGTCTTTGGTGGTTTGAAATGGAACTGCTGGGCCTCTCTCACAGGTACAGGCTCTACTGCAGCAACTCATGGAACAGCCACACTACTGTTTCCCTGCTCTCCCACATCAGCCAACCTGCTGGATTTGCCAACACGAACACGCTACTGCCAAACTGATTAAGTATTCTAATTAAACCGGTAGATGGCAGCAAACATCAGCTGAAGACACTGTGCCCAGGCAGCAAAAGCTTGCACAGGATTTCGAGGGTTCAACCCCTCCAAGGTAAATTGACGGAGGAAAAATGTGTCACAAAGTTATTCTTACATCAGCCCAGATTATGGATGCACTAGAAAAGGCAATGCTTTTCTCCATGTAAAGAAATTTAATATTTTTTTTCAGAGTTGTCTGGCTTTTATTTGGATCTTGATCCCTTTCCTGGCCCAACATAACTAAAACCCCTGAATTAAATACAGGATTGTTGATCTTCATTTGAATGCCTGTATATAATGGGAGAATTTCACTAAATTTCACTGAATTTTTTTTAGAGTTGGAAGGGACCATAGAGATCATCTAGTCCAACTCCCCTGCTGAAGCAGGATTGCCTATAACATATTAGAGCATGTCACTCAGGACTGCATCCAGGTGGGTCTTGAAGATCTCCAAAGAAGGGGACTCCACGACCTCCCTGGGCAGCCTGTTCCAGGGCTCTGTCACTCTCACTGTGAAGAAGTTTTTCCTCAGTTTTCCTCTGATTTGTAACAGCAATTTCTCAGCACTGCTGCATGTTGTGGGTACCTATATATATAGGCACTGTTTTTTTCAAGAAAACAAAGAACAATTTTCATAACTGTTAGGATCTTGTATTCAAGATGTACGTATCCAAAGAGGTCAAGTTACATGATTCTCTGTTATATTTTCCAAAACATGGAAGTGAATCCCAGTAAGAGAAGATTCAAAACTGAAGGCCCCTTCTAGGAGATGACCTTAACACTGAAACATAGACCTGTGGCCATAGAATCATTTTGGTTGGAAAAGACCCTTAAGATCATCAAGTCCTACCATCAGTATTGCTGGCCACAAGCACTGCAGCAATCCTCTCCAAGCCATGGCAACAACAGTGTAAAATTCTCAGCTGGCTTGTTTTAAATAGAAAGTTAACTCTTTTCAGCATAGTTGGGGACATATGAATTTCACTGCATGGAGCTGAATATCATTGTTTCAGTTTTAAATTTTTAGGTTAAAAAGTCACTCACTTGCAAAAAGTTTCTCAGTTATCTCACAAATTTAAATCTAACAGGGAACTCTCCAGTGGCTGATAAGAAAAAAAGATCTGGAAAACTACCTCTACTGAAGCTAGGTTTTCTACATCTGGGATATGTATATGGTATAAAGACACATTACCTTGCATTCAGAAAAAATACACACCAAATTTCATCTCAAAAGAGGCTTAATTTAAAGAAAGGTAATGTCTTGAAAATAACGAATTGCGGAGATGAAACCATTTCATGCAATCTGTACACATAATGTTATTTATTTAAACTGCTCCTTAGTTCAGGTAGAAAACCAACTGAGAACCAGCAATTAAAACCATCTGAAGTATCAATTCTCCTATGATCCTGTGTTTGTCTGTTCTATAGAGAATGCTGCTTTGTTTGCTTGGTTTCTCCCCTTTTTAATAAACTGCCGCTGCGTGCTGCTCAACAGTCTGACTGCTCCGTTTATTTAGGAGGAAGCTCCACGGGGAAAGAAACATGGTTTTATGTTTTGACAGCCCAGAGCACACTGTCAACACTTAATCTATAATAAATAGCTCACCACCTGTTTCGCATCTATTTTCCAACCTTACCTCTATGCAGCGCCGTGCCTTTGAAGAATAAAGGATGTGTCTGACTGCCAGATAGCATGTGTGCAGGCTGTTGGCCTGAGGTTTTAGCCCAGCTCACAGCTGCCTGCAGTCCCTACCCCAGCTCCTTCTTTCAACCCTCCAAATATCTTCTATCGCTCTCCATCACATCATCATCTCGGCAACTGAAATTCCCAAACTGAACTTAGACCCTGCTCCTGGAAACTGTCCTTTATTAATGTTTCTTGGTTAGGGAGATAGTTTTTTTGTATGGTTATAAAGGCAAAACTGAGGAATATCTTAACTGCCTCTCACACTCATTATGATTCCAAAAGCAAGCACTGGAGAACACAGGTCATTTCTATAACTCATTCTCACGATGCTCAAATTTGCTAACCCCTTGAATTACAACTTGTTATTTCCAGAAAGGCTAAAACAACCTGTCAAAGTACGCCCTAAAAGTATTGAACAAATGCTGCAAGTTCCTAACTCAAAAAGAAAGGGGGGAAAAAAAAAGATAAAGGTACAAATAACAGAGAGCTGTATTCTGGTACCGGTAAAGCAAGCATCCATCCTCAGCACAGGTGAGGCCGTGTGGAGTACAAGGCTCCTTTCCACAAAATGATAAAAATTTTCACTATTTTGTGACATAAGTGCACACTGTTGCCTCCACATAAGGTTTCTGGCTGTAGCTTTTAGGGTATTCTCTTACCAGACGCTGTGCCTGGTGATGGAGTCCACTGTGGGCAGCAACCTTCACCTGTGGGTGAAGATCTAGAATGCAAGATCTGACGCTGTTGGCACTGTAACTGTGGGCACACATGGTTAGCTGCAGCAGCATTGCTATGCAGAGTAGAATTTCTCTATACTTTACTGGTTGATTAGTGCTTGAAACCATTTCATTTTCTGTACGTGAGCATTTTTCTCACTTTTCAAATGTTTTTGAAAGCCAGAATCATTATTTTTCATAGAGTGCTTTAAGTGGGCACACACCACAGTAGGCTCTGTATGCTAACGCCCCATATAATGAGATGATTGCCAGGAGTTTACAGTATAAAAGTACATCTAAAAGAGACAGCAGCAAATAAATACAGATGTAAAATGATTACAGTAACAGCGGTGGTTTTTTTAAAAAAAAAAA
This sequence comes from Scolopax mira, assembly GCA_004320125.1. NCBI lineage: Eukaryota > Metazoa > Chordata > Aves > Charadriiformes > Scolopacidae > Scolopax > Scolopax mira. The sequence goes on from BJBW01004840.1 coordinate 170,079, forward strand.
ACATTTCCTTGTTTACAAGGTCTGCCCCCCAGATGTGTCTGTGCCTGAAGGTCTGCATGAATGAAAAAAGGGGATTCGTATCTGGCATCTCACTTGCCCAACTTGGGTAATGCAGGTGTTGAAACCCTTCAGAAGGAGTACTTTGGTTTTCATAAGAAAGGCTTCTTAGGAACCTTCTTTGTCTTTGCAGTGAACTCAACCCCTGGTTTGGAATTTCAGGCTTTTGAGTTGGCCACCCAGCAGCAGAGCAGCCAAGACGCCATTCTTTTCTGATGATAATGCAGGCAGTCCTTTCAGGATGCAGTAGCTAAGTGGAAACTTCTCTTGACATGAAAAGTGCTTCACGATCACTCCCGTGACTAAACAGCAGGGTTTGGTTTTAATTTTTGGAACCACTAACTTTCAGTTGACACAAAGCAATTTATTTGTGGAGTTAACGGCACCAGATTGGACTATTATTAAAATGAGTTCTTGAACAAACAGTCTTTCTACATTATAGCCAAAAGTATAAATAAGGAGTGAATGTTTTACCTCACCAACTGTAATTCTGACTAGCTGAATATTTAAGAGCAAAATTTCATATTCCAGAGACTAAATGTTAAATTTCCATAAACAGGAGTGTTTATCTCCTCGTCTCCCCTTTCTTACATTACTGCACTTCACCAAATTTATTCTGTTGGGTCGGTGGGTTTATCACCACTTTTGTATGCCTCCTTCCTGAACTCATATTCTCGTCTGAACTACAGCCAGAGAAGTGTAGCAAAGGCTGTTGTTAACTACCTTGATATAGTTTTCTCATGAATATAAAGTACTTTCTGGAAAAGCCAATCTTTTTGTGATTGAAACTACTTTAGAATAGAATCACTAGTTAAACGTCTTTTCAGCTGACCTTGTGAAGCATGTGGAAGTAAAAAATATATTACTTCACGAAAGGCAATACGAAAAGTTTGTTTACCTATTTTGCTTACCCACCATTACAATGGGATTTTTCCCAAACTGTCTAAACAGGGTGTCGCTCCTACTTTTATTAATCCCCATTCAGAAACTAAATTCCATGTAGTTAAATAATGTGGATTCCTTCAAAAATTCCCAGTGGCTCGAACCAAAAACTTGCATCCGAAACTTTCTCAAAAGGAGAAATATTTCTCAAGAATTCAGTCCTGGTTCTTCCAAGAGTCTGGTCCAACTCCTCCAGCTGCCCACTTGGCAAGAAGCCACGCAAGTTGGCAGGAAGGCTGCCAGCTCGCCTACCCCATTTTCCTCTGACGTGATGAATGGTTTTACATCTTCTCATTAGGAACTGTTGACATGTCTCGTTTTTGTCATGCTCTACACAGCTGAACTAGCCATGATGAATCTCAAACAGCCCCCCTCCTGCTTGGAAAAAGCACTTATTCTGAAATGTGTTGCTTTATAATACACACCAGACTGAACTGGCAGCTGCAGGCTTTTGAGAATAACTGTGCCCTGAACCAACTCATACATTTTGGGAATGCCAAGCTCTGATCAAGACTCACAACTGAGCCGTCACCTAACGGTATTTTGCTGTCTAAGGGCAAAACAAAGCAGTGCAACATAACCCCACACTTGTAAGTATACTGGACTGTGTGATTTGTTAAATTATTATTACTTTCTCAAAAACTACATCGTTTGTCAGCTGATCTAACTTGGTAACACAATGTTGAAATCACGAGCAACGAAAGCCAATCCATACCCTTGGGTATGAAAACATATGTTCAGAAAAAGAAAAATCTGAAAGTTTCTGGAAGCATAAAGACTAAGTTTGTTGCTTGGAGACAGTAAATAACAGGCCTAGACGGTTCCAGTGAGCATTGTACCCACAGATGTTACTATCCCTGAGTTACGGCTCCCATTATTCACACACTTTCAGCACACTGATTGTTAGTGACAAAACCCCATAACTAAATTCATTATGGGGCTCTGGTCACGTTGCCTAGTGATTAAAGTGATTATGATGAAAAACTGTCCTTGAACATCACTGGAGACATGTGCACGCATACATGAGCCTCCTCAGGGCACAAAGCTCCCATTCACGTCAGCTTGATTCTGTGGAAAACCTGCACTTATTTTAGCAATTCAATCCACGATCCATTTAACACAAACACAATCGAGCCACACATGCAGCAGATGGCCAGCAGAGACAGGTGAGTGGTGCTTTATGCTAAGCTATGACAAAGTATCGTCCCTTAAAAGGTACCACAATCTGAAACTGCGAACGTGCAGGTAACAAGAAGACTTAGACCAAGTATGTTTGTTGATCGACACTGAGAGGCAACCATATGCTGTGGCAGAACCGCCGGTGTACCTATGAGAGGCTAGTGGAAAAAAATAACCCACCCAAAAAAACCAACCTCCAAATCCACCTCCAACTGAAAAAGTCCAAACAAATTAGAGGGTAAACCTCAGTTTCCACTTTCAATCTCAGGATGCTGTTGTTTTATTTTTCCTGTTAAACTAGATATATTGGAACAAGTAAGTATTAGACTGAATAATAACTGAAATTCATGATGCAATAAGCCATATTTCATTTCGTTGCAACCTCAAAAATACATTGCACTCCCATTTGCTTGACAATAATAAGTATTAGGAGAAGCAGATGGACTCTTAATGGCTTATCACCAGGTTGAAGTTTTGTTAGCCTGGCTGCATCGTAAATAAATTATTTCCTTAAAAGGAAAAGAGCTTTTTCATTTGAAAATCTGCTAACAAAAGTTCAGAAAAGTCACATGAAAATAGTTTGCAGACTTATAAAAAAATATTAAAATGGTTTATTAAGAAAGATTGTATCAAAAAGATAATGTGATAAAAACACTGGCTTCCTGATACAGGATTCTGAAACACATTGATGTGTTTCTCAGTGCCATCTACTAAGAAATTCAGCAAATTCTCAAAGGATTTTCCCCAGTGTTACGAAGAAAATATGCCCACCACTAAAAAACAATGCACAACAATAGTACAGAAAATCATTAAAGTGCCTTTAACAAAAATAAAATTTATGAAAAATATGCAACTTGCTGATCTCAAGAGTATTTCATAATCATAAGACAGTATCTTCCATCTGATATTTAGATTACCAATCAAAAACTAAGTGAAACTAGTCTGGCTACTTCCTGTATCACAAATGTCCCTATCGCTTCACTGTGCTGAGTTGCATAATATGTATTATCAACTTGAATTTGTCCTAAATTGAGTGTATCTTTACATTGCATCTTAGAGCACAGCAAATATAATTAATAACATCTAGATGAGCTATCTACTTAGTATTGAAAATCAAGCTTTTCAGTGTAATACATGTAAGATAGCTGATAAAGAACTACAGAAAGACTTACTTGAACATAATTATTATTATGAACTGTACTTTGAAAATTATAAGGACTTCAGTAATTCCATATGAAATCCATTAGCTTATTTTACTATTCCTGTCAATAAAACATATTGGGGTTTTTGTGTTGTTTTTGGTTTGGTTTTTTTTTCCAGAAAGAAGTCACTGTTTGTGCTTGGGGTTATAACAACGTCAATATTCTTCCCACATTAGTACTATGATTAACACAGTAATTTCATACTCCACACAGACAAAAGCTGTGTAATCTCAGTATTATCTATGACGAAAGTAAATGTTGACTTTTTAATCTGCAATATTATGTGTATCTGTATGCATCAAGTACATACACACAGTGGTTGCCTTTAAAAAGGCATAATTTGCCAACAGCTGTCACACAGAGATGTCAAATTACCATCATTTCCCCAAATATTTCAAAAAGGAGATCTCTGCAGTCATGTGGGAAGACTGGGAGGTACTAGCTTTTTTTCTTTTGTTTTTATAATAGATTCTTCTGTAGAAGTGCACAGCAAGAAACTATCAACAATGGGGAGAAAGCGGTGCAGTTCCACTCATTTTGCTAATTTTAAACACACAAACTACTTCTTTCACCCACTGGAAGTTAAACATCCTATTTAAATGTAATCTACTAAAGTGATTACATTTACAAGTGATTTTAATGTTGTAAAGTGCCACAAAGATCGTGGGAATGGCACAGAAAACCGCACAAAGCATTCTATCCATGGGAACAAAAGTTTCTGTATTTTGATTTATACACTGTCCTTTATCTTGATTACCTCGCCTATGGGGCTACAGGCAAAGCATACCATAAAAAGCAAATTCTTTTGCTCGCTCTCTCTGCACAACTGAAGCAGAGAAAGGAACTGAATGGCAAATGAAGTGCTTTTCTTCTTTTCTCCCCCAGAGAGTAGGGTCACTCTACGTTAAAGTCATTGGTAGGGCAAAGCAAGCGTGCCTATTGTACAGCTTTCAGATGTTACCTAAACATTCACACCAGGGATGTAAACCAAAGCACATTCTCAGCTGATAATCTCCTTGAGCTGAATATCACATTTAAGACAATGAAAAATGCATTTATCCATGTTTCTCAACCTGGCTGTTAAATGTGCCTGTAGGTTGTCGTCCCAATTTTCTAATAGTAGCTGTGAGTCCATGCAACATGGACGTGATGAAAAAAGTATTATTAGCACTTAAGCTCCCTTACTTTTGGTCACTTATTTTTCCAATGCTTTTAAATTAGGAGCTTATTTGTAGGAGGTAAAATGTGTGTACTTCAGATACTGTCTATCTGTCACTATTTTTGCCACTACTCCCTCTTGACAAACTTACTTTGGTTTCCCTCAGTAGAAACTGCAGATCCCGTCCACTGAGTATACCGTGGTTTTTAACGTAGCCAGGAATGTACATAGTGCTTGATCCATGAACAGTTCCATGAACTTCCATGTAGGTGTGGATGATATCCAGATAAGCCTTCTTATCCTGTAAGAGCAACAATAAAATATTTTCAGTCTTTACAGATTTCAACCAATAATGCTCCATAAGAGCTGGTTTTTATCTCCTGTACCACAAAAGCCTGAAAGAGAAGTTCCCTCATTTCTATATGAATTATATAACAGTTGATCTTTCATTATGTTATTAGTTTTGAAACCACAGCTTTTTTATTCATAGTACAAATAAATCAATACAAAGGTACAATTAATTTCTAATTAGACAGAAACCAGGTCACTGTCAGATAGCTGTACTCTCAGCATGCCTAAACAATACTTGGCCTAAAAATACTAAAAGATTTGTTTTGAAATATCAAATTTTCACTTTATTTTTGTCAGAAATGCAAAATACTTAGTAATAGTTTATCTTCTTTGAAAAGAAATGAGTGAATCTCACCTTAGTAAAATGCACTCTTGCCAACTGAATAACTGAATGCCTATCTTTATCTAAATACCTAGTATCCAAGTCCCATAAGATACCTACAAAAATTCCACTTATCTAAAGATTTAAAGGCATTTTGGAAAAGACCTGGAGAAGACTGATGGCTTTAGTGTTGCATTTAGAAAATAAAAATAGTATACCATCCTCGTTTGCAAACAAGAGCTACTTTAATTTTCAATGCCATATGTTTTTTGAGTTTTTAAGACTACCAGGATTCCAAAAGCAATTAGCTGTAGACTGTATTTACAGCCAGGATGCAGCACAGATCAGAGAGACTTTCCCTCAATATTTGCACATAGTCTTAGTAATAGCTCTAAAATCAGGCAACAAGTTTCTGTATCTTGGCAGAGAGTTTTTAAGAATTTTACTTTCAGTCACTATTTTTGTCATGTAAATTCACAGCCCTGTGTGAAAGCTGGCCAATGATTTTACTCAAGTTCATTCAAAGGGCAAGCAGATTCGTGAAAATCCTGTCTTTTTTAACCATGGAGGAGCAGTAAGGTATCAGGACAAGGTGAATGAACACTATCACTTCTCAAAATTTCCTTGCTAAATTAGTTGTTGGTATACATCTGAATACACGGGGTATTTAATATCATAAAACAACCAGCTTTAGCTGGAAATCCTCCTGTTCTGGTGGTGATGCCAATGTTGCACCAATCAGACAATGTCCTGGGCTAAGTATTTTATAAAATACCCAACAAATGGAGGCAGATGTGCTGTCTTGTTTGATGTGGTTGCTGTTATTGTTAATTAGCAAAAATTATTTTTTTTAAAAAAAGCTTGCTCCCTCTATTTTTTTTTTTTGCATTTTACTTCAAATTTGAATTACTCTGAAAGAGATGGTCTTTGCATCTTTGCACAGAGATGGTCTATTTGTAGAGCAGAAAAATTAGAAACTGTTGAGAGGCTGCTATATTTTGCTAAGAAAATGTCCGCTGTGGAACATTTTTTTTACAAAAGTGCAGGAGAAATATAAATGGAGGAGCCTGGTCTTGTTTGCAGAATGCAGCAGTGGGCTGTTGCTGGGGGCCCACCTTAATCCTGCCTGGGTTTTGGTCCCAACGGAGCCTATTCCATAGGCTGAAGTGCTCTGAATGGGGAGAGAAGGCAATGAAGTACAGCTACTACTGCCATGATGTGCCTACAATAAGAACACTAACACACATGGCCTGGATTCTATTGGCTCATATCACACAACGTGATGACACGAATACACTCTAACTCAAGATAAATATGAGAAGCAAGCACCTAGAAAGAACAAAACCAGCACTACCTAAAATGGCACTTACCTATTTTAACAATTTCAATGGCAATTTTACAAACCTCTGCTACAGAATATTTAGGTGCTCTAAAATAAAATATTTGACAACAAAGTTATTTAGGGTTTACGGTCTTTCTAATGCTTCCTGAGGAACTGCATTATTGGCTGTAGGACTGTTGAAGATTTTATACAGGTTCAAAATGCAATTACAGAAGAAAACCCCATGAATTATTATTGAACAAAGTCACGACTTTTGGCCCAAGAAGTTCAGGAACCACTTGTCTCTGGTGGCTGTGAAATGCCTGATTTTGCAGTCTTCCTTACACAACAAGTTTTGGCCATTTTTTGGCCAAAATGGACATAAATCTTTGATCTCAACTGGCCTGCTGCCATCTCTTTATCTTTATTACTCATTTTCAAAGACTAAAAGGACCCAAAGAAATGTAACATTCTCACGTCTCTTGTTTATATGTTATGCCCATAAGAACCTAGTGGTATTCTGAGAAGCATCTGTGAAGTTCCTTCTTAAATTCTGATGGAAACACCGATACATACAATGGACCTTGAATTTAGGCCAAAGTACTCCCCAAATTATCTCGTGAAGTGAATCTTACTACTATATCCATGTGCTGTCCTCTATGTAAGTGCCAGCACTTGATGACTACAAACCAGGAAATATACAGGATTTTAAAAAGGTATACTACAATGGGATGAAAAGAACAGGCTTCCATGCTGTATTTACAGTACGTTGTTTTAGGGGCAGAGGGAGTGTTTTTACTTAAACACCTAAAGTTACAAAATAATGTAATAAATATTATCAATAAATTCAAATGAACTGAGCAGATGCACAAATTATATTTGAAATTAATATATAAGCAATCAATGTAATTCAGGAAGACTAAGCAAAAGCAGTGATAAAATCAGCATGTTTTAAGCCTCTCTCCAAGTGCAAACAAAACATTAAATTATCTATCCATTTGGAACTTTACTCAACCATTTGACTGACTTTCCTGATTCAGAGTCTAAAACTACAGATAACACATTTAGTACTCTAAACAGCATCAGTTCATCCATCCATAATATGTAGAAAAATAATGGACTTTTAAGTGGTTTTGCTGGTTTCAGCAAACAAGATAGGGCAACTAGCTATAAAGACTATAGAAGCAGCTGTCCCTTATAGACAGATAGGCATAAATAAAGGGATCAATATGTAAAAATTTTACGAATTGGTTTTCAAACCACAAAGGTAAAAACATGAAGAAACACCACACACAAACTGGAAAAAATCTTCATCCCCCTACCCCAAAAAAAAATTTCATCCCCCAAAGGGCTACCCTCTTTCATTTAATTAAATGAAAATTTAAGACAATATTTGGAACGCATAGCATCTTCCCTTTATCTAATGGACATAAAACAGTGGCTTTTAATTTTTCCAAAACTCTCTGTCTTTCTGAAAGAAACAAACCAAAAAAGCCCAACCAAAACGTCAGACAGCCCAATCCACAAAACAATCACTCCTTTATTCCCTTATTCACCTTGAGTTAAAAGCTACTGCTTTTATCACCAGCTGTAAAGCACCATAAAAATACCATTAGCACCATATATCTTACACAAATCTCACTAACATTTGTCTCCTTTTACATTTAAGTAGTCCTGAATTTCCACATTCCTTGTAGAAAAGTGTTATTTTTGATCATAAAAATACATATTGTAATAAACCACTTCACAAAAATAATCAGGGCACATAATTCCAATTCTATACATTAAAAACACTGAATTAGAAAATGAGAGAATGTAAATATAGTATTTATAAATAGAAAGGCAATACTAGAAAATAAATCAAGAGATATGATTTACAAACAAAATATCAATATTCCTTCAACTGTTAATCCATTTCCTGAGTTTTCCTGCTTGGGTGCAGATATAAACATTCTTTTATCTTAAATTATTTGTCAGTAAGCTTCAGATTTTTACTTTCTCCAAATAGAATTCAAAGAGAAAAAATAATAGGCTGCTGGCTAGTATTGTAAAATCAACTTTCCCTGCAGAGTTTGGGTCAGGCTGCGTTATTCACCCATATCTGCCGTCTGTACTGCAAAGCTAGACTCCAAGTGTAAAATATAACTATATTAAAACAATAAGCAAATTATTTCTTCTCAAAATCAAAATGGAAGAATAATTGTGAATAATAGTCATACAAAACTTTTCTGAAACAGTTTTTCAGCAGCTAAAATAAACATGCCATTCAGGAAAGGAATTTTTGTTGTTCATTGACTGCAGAACTATTCATCAGTTCATCAATTATTTCCACCTACTTTTGAAAGCATCATGATAAGGCATTTCTCATCAAAGAAATCAAATGGCAACTGTCTAATAAGTCTTTCCCTAAGACAACACTGACAAGATGACACAGTCTGAAGGGTTGAAATTTTAAGTTTAGTGGATGAAAAATTTAAGAAGTAAAAGCTATAAAAAATACATGGTAGAAACACGATGCATTAAGAACTAAATTATGCTTTTAGTTTTCTTGATGTGGTATGTGGGAATCAACAACTCTGCTTTCCCACCAGTTTGTCAGTCCAAGGTTATAAAAAATTTTTGCAATTTTAGACCATTTGAGTAGCCTCAGATCACAACAGAGATTCAGTCCTGAATGAAACCAAGCACCACTTGCACAGAACTACAGGCCATTACATTACAGAAGAGCGTGATTCAGAGTCCCAAACAAGTTTATGAGGTTGAAAGTCCAAACTGAAAAAGGTATGTATAACAGCCCAATACCCGGTCTCACTTTCTTACATTGAAAAAGTCAGAAAACAATGGTTTTATAAAACCTGACAAATATCTCAGAAAAGTGGGTACTGGTAGAAATCTTTGTGCGTATCCTAAATGCATACCCTTAAGTCTAAAACTCCTAACACCTGGGGGCTTATTTGCCAACGTGTCAAGTACAAGGTAAGCCAAAACCCAGTGTATATACACTGTGGGACAACTGAGATTCTGACACAAACATAAGATTGAAAAATCTCTGGTTTTGAGAGCTGTCACTCTCAAAGACTTCTCAAGACATCCTTGAATAATGAAAATCCACTCTATCAGATAACTAGAAAGGAGCAGAAAATACTGGAGAACTCAATGCACAACGATATTAGGAGAGGTAAAGAGACATAGTGATAAATCACAAAGAGTAGATGATGTCTTTTTGGATCTGGATATGATTCAGTGATCCATGACTAGCAAGTCATGAACACTGAAGAAATTATCTGAAACTAAAATAAATTTTTAACTAAACAGTTAGAGGGGAGATTCAATTAGATATTTAGAAATTCTTTTCTCTGAGGGTGGAGAGACAGTGGAACAGGTTTCCCAGAGAAGCTGTGGATGTCCCATCCCTGGAGGTGTTCAAGGCCAGGGTGGAGGGGGCTTTGAGCAACCTGGTCTGGTGGGAGGTGTCCCTGCCCATGGCAGGGGGGTTAGAAATACATGATCCTTAAGGTGTCTTCCAACTCTAACTGTTCTATGATTCTAACTACACAAACCCAACAAAATTACAGTATTCAGTTCTTTCTGTAGAAGGAAATCCTCTCTCACCAAATTGGTAGTGTTCTCTGAAGAAGCCAATGAGCATGTAGAAACTCTTTAAAAAGTTCTTTCAGCAATTAAGTCTCTACGGGATAGAAAGGAATCATCCTTGTGAATGAATAGTCATCATGTGAAAGAGAAATAAAGAAGTGACAAAGTGTGCAGTCAATACATATTATTCAGAGTAGCAAAACTAAAACTAAATTCAAAAATAAATTCAG